>JAJLWI010000064.1:0-76509 GCA_030674215.1 Kodamaea nitidulidarum | reverse complement strand
TCCTCATACTCCCTCTTCCCCTCTCTCAAACGATGATTCACATTCCCAATCAAATCATCCAACCTCACAATAGCCCCTTGAAGCTCCCCCATACGCTCCTCCACGCCAGAAACTCCCACAATCCCTGCTTTCGCACCCAAACTTGCACGCTTCTTGCACAAACGACCCATAATAAGCCTCAACTGCTTCGCTAGGTACGGCGTCACCATCACCTGGCCCAAGTCCCACGAGTCCACAAGCGCAGTGAAATTGGCAAAGTCATTGGCCACATCCAAATTGCGGAGCTGTAACTGGAACCGGAACTGTTTCGAATGATTGGCCAAAACACGCTCGTCAATCTGCTCAAGAACAAGATCGGCCTCGCGGTGCATGTTCTTGTTCATTAACATACGCGCAAGCTTCAACTTGTCGCTATTGGTCAATTGGAGCGTCGGGTTCCCAATATAGTGCGCAAGCCGCTTGCGGGAGTGCTTCTCTTGAAGATCCACCAACTCAAGCTTGTGCTGATACTGCTTGTAATAGCGCAACCGCTTGAACAAGTGCACCAAAGTCGCTTTTTCTGTCTTTGACGCTCGCCTGTATGTCTCAAACATCACCTGCGCATCGGGAGCAACACCACGCTCAACCATGGACCCAAACCCTAGCAGCATACGGAACGCAATTTGCTCTCTGTCACGGAGAACGTGCCCCTCAGAGTCGCGCTGGAACTGCATGGGCTTCCAGCCAGACGAGTACTTTGCTGGCTTGAGGCAAATGGGGTCGTCCACCATGTTGAACGGCACCATCTGCGATGCCACAGAACGGATTCGAAGAGTCTCTGATAGGCGCTTCTTTGCAGAAGAGTCAAGCAGCAGACCCTCGAGCCACTGCTTGAAAACAGCATCAAAGTGCGCAGCCTCGAATGGGTGCATCTTAACAAACGAAGTGTAGAGCATCTGAAGTAGTGATTCCGAGAACGGGAGCTGTCGCCTTTCGAGAACCGTCGTCATGTGTGCAAAGTTGTTGGTTTGGCGCACCACAAACTTCAAGATGTGCATAAACAAGTGCTTGTTGTCCTTCAACTTGAACCCATCGAGCTCGAAAAGTTTGAGGATGTTCTCCATGTCGTGGAGAGTTCGGCCGGGTGATGATGAGAAAAACTCAATAAATGTCTCGTAAAATGCAAGAAGCTCCTCGGTACTGGTGGTACACAGTTTCACACGCATGAGCAGGTCCTTGTAGTTGTGGATGTCGAGGTCCAATGTGGCGATTTGGTTACGGAGCTCCTCGGCTGCAAAGAGAAAGTGCGATTCGAAGCCGTTTTTGCGGATAAGCTCCATGAGCAGCTGGATTTCGGTGCGCAGTGCGTACTCGTAGTAGTGGCGAAGTGCCAGGGCAAGAACTGCGGGGGAAAACGGTTGTGCTGCCCTTTTCCAGCTTTCAATGACCTCGGGTATCTTCTCAAACACGGCGTCATACTGAATGAGCAGCCTCACTGCGGTTTCGATCAAAATGGGCTCGAGATGCTTTTTACGTGCGAGTGCTTCCTGGAGCATGCGCACTGCGAGGTTGTGCTTGTAGTTGAGGGAGTAGTGAGCGAATACATACGCGAGGCTGCGTGCACTGAGATCGGGATACTGGTTGAGGATCGATGACATTTCGCGCGTGTTGTTGGTGTGGTATGCTATGAAGGTGCGGATGTGTGCGAGGGCTATTTGGGAGTTTGGGCTTAGATGTGCAAGCATTGGGGGTATGTTGGAGGGTTTACATGAAGGCAGGGGTGAGGTAATTGAACTGGATGGGTTCATTCCAGGTGTCTCCCCAAATATATTTGTTGAATTGGTTGCAGATGGGTTATTTTGTACCTCTTTATGAGTTTGTAAGTGCAGACTCAAATGATTTTGCTCATTCATGTGTACTTTGTCCTCACTTGGATTTTGATTTATGTATACTTTGTACTCACTTGGATTTTGGTTCTTGTATACTTGGCCCTCACTTGGATTTTGGTTCATGTATACTCTTTCCTCGCATATCGTCATATCCCTCTCCTCACTCAAAGTATTGTCTTTATTCCCGTTTTCCTTTTCTTCCTCACAAAATTTCTCACCCTTTATTCCCTTTTCTTTCACTATAACCTTTAGTTTCTCCTCCAACTCGTAGATCCTCCTGTTGAATGCGACATCAGGGTCGAGCCTCGGCACTGCCGCACATGGTTCCACATCGTGGGTTTGAATTTCTTCTATTTCTTTGTACAAGTTATGGATGTCTTGGTCGATTTGGTCATATTTCACCATACGCTTGACCTGTATGCCTGGTGTGGATGTGGACGTGGTTTGCAGAACGAACAAGGCGTTTGCCATCACCAAGTTGCCCACGCGCCGGTGTTGGATTCTGCGGAGACCACGATTGGCTGCGTTGGCGAACCACCGGTGGTAGGATTGTTCGACCAACTGGGTGTTGGGGGCAAACGGGTGGACTGAGCTGCGGAAGCTCCGCAGGCCGTAGTGTGCGATATTGTAATGGAGGTTGTGGTAAGTTCGCACGAGTGGGAACTGTCGTATCATGGATCAGGTGGTTTTTAAAAAATTGTGAACGAACGAACGAACTTAACGAGCGAACGAACTTCATGAGCGAAGCGAGTGAAGTGAGTGAGTGAGTGAGTGAGTGAGTGAACTAACAATATATGGAGATTACTGAACGAACGAACGAGCTTCATGAGTGAGTGAGTGAGTGAGTGAGTGAACTAACATCATATAGAGATAACTGAACGAACGAACGAGCCCCATGAGTGAGTGAACTAACATTATATAGAGATAATGAACGAACTAACGAACCGAGTGAGTGATTTAACTGTCATATATAGAGATAACTGAACGAGTTAACTAAAAGAATAACTAATGAATTGAGTATCTGAGTGATTAACAGAATAACAAACTAATAAATTGAGTACCGAGTGAGATTAACCAACAAAAATTGAGTATCCAAGTGACTAACAGAATAACGAATAAATTGATTGACTGAGTAAACATACAAAGATAACTGAAGGAGTAATTAAATAAGTGAGTAAACATTGTATGAACTACTGAACTCCACTCACTTCATTAGCGAGCAATCTGATTGACTTAGTGGCTTAACTTAGTAGGTGACTTGATGGAAGATGGTATAAATGAAAAGTTGGCCTAAATTTTGTGGAAAGGAATATAGACGTGAGGTTGATGAATTAATAGAGAATTGCTTATGGATGGGGCATATGAGTAAATGTATGATATTTTGGGGATCGGAGAAGTGGAGTAGATGTCCCTTCATTTGCATAGTAAAATTATGGAGAATGAGCAGTGTAAGCAGTACAAAAAGATTATAATGTAGGCAGACACAAAACGAACATAATGTAAGCAGACACAGAATAAACAGTTTACAGGTAGATGGTAAGTTGAGAAAATTGAGTTGATGAAGGTCAATTGGTGAGCATACAAATTACGTCGAAATAGATCTCATAGTTAAATTACTATACTTGTCACTAATTTAGTCACTAACTCAGTCACTAACTCAGGCACTAACTCACTAACTCACCAACTTACTCACTTAACTCGCTTCGCTCGTTCAGATCGGAGACATTGAAGATTTAAATAATGGTTGCAAATTTAGATTTTTGCAATCCCATGATTGGCAAAATAGATTTATACATGGCGATAGTAAAGACTATTGAATATATCGCGATGATTTACAGTTGAAAAGAGAGTATTTGTTGAAGTTCGACCATCAATAGACACAGGTGTCGGTGAGTCTACGTTTGAGTAAGTAGACACGCATAAATATATTCACGAACGACAAATTCAGTGCTACAATGAAGAAAAGTGCTTTGACAAACTGACGAAGTGAATGGGTGTTTTCGCTGGTGAGCTCATTAAAATGAAATAAAATCGCTAAACCAATGCTTCTGTGTCCGCGTGGATTCGGTCACGAGCGAAGCAAGTTGAGTGAGTAAGTACAAAGATAACTGGTTGAATGAATAAACATTATACACAAATAACTGATTGAGTGAGTAAAAATTATACACAGATAAATGATCGAGTGAGTAAACATTACAAATAACTGATCGAGTAATTTTTTTACTTGCCCAAAGGGTATGCCTCGCCGATAGGGCTTTTGGTGTACCCTCTGCTGAATATTATGGGGTATATGGATTATATAATCCATCATGTAATCACACCTTGGTTGCAAAAGTGGAAGCAGATAAGGAAAAAAAAGACAATATGAGAGAATGTAAGGATCCTTACAAGAGTCCTTAAATTCTGAGTAAAAAACACTTCCTTAGCCAGTTAGCTCTAAGTAACTTATTGATGTTCAATGACAAGAAACAGTGGCAAGAAGGAGAGATTCACGGTTTGTCCGTCTAGAATGCAAGTTGATAACGAAATGTTTTGCCATGTATGATCGTGCGGCAAAATTTCCAAACAGCGGAACTTATAAAAGGGAAATATTCCCATGTATATAGAATAAAGCGAAAAATCCAACCACTAGGAGATATTCACCGAAAAAGTCTTCTTTACTGCGCTATACTATTACGTAAAATCAGTAACGGCTTAACAAGCGATTACAATACCAACTGAGCATTCGACTCGTACAGCCTGAAATTTAGGCCAAATTTTAAGACCCTTGTATGGATTTTGGTGCCGTCAAGACTATCGACGTTTGAGGAATAGAACATGTGATCTTGCTGAAGTCGGAAAGAAAAAGCTGGTAAATAAGTCTGGAAACAACTTGGGACCAAAGGTAAAAGATTTTCGATCATGTTAGTACAAGTTGAGCTATATAAAGTAGGTGAGTTTGGAAAATAAGATCGACAAATTCACTAGCATTTCAAAGCTAGTGAATAAAGAGTACTTATTTTGTTTATTCTTTATTTTGTCAGAGTTCGCGTATCTTGGGCAAGGAGAGCCGCTAAAAATTATGTGAATGTGTATACTTCTCTATACGGTTTCTCCCAGTATCTCGCCATCCCACGAATTATTTTAAGATTTTCACTTGCCACTTAGTCGCTTATTTTTTCAGGGTACTCGATTTATTTGGTTCGCTTGTTCGGTTATATTTAAATGATGTAAGTTCGCTACTCAGCCATTCACTCACTTCACTCGCTTCGCTCATGAAGTTCGTGCTCGTTCAATTGACTCTATTTAATGTAAGTTTACGCACCTACCCACTCACTCACTTCACTCATGAAATTCGTGAAGTTCGTGCAGTCATTTTTGTGCAACTTCGGTCAAAATAGTTTTTGCAGCCAAGCTTTGATAAGCCGCACGAAACCGTGTAAAGGTGTATAAACCGCCCAGTGTGTGTCTCGTAAGTAAATGAGTGCTATTTTATACCGGTACCCACCTCTGTCACAATAATGCCGCTCCTTCACAACCACTCGCTCATTTCTCTCGCTTTGCTCGTTTGGTTCATTCAGTCGTCGTAAGGTATGTGGCACTACATCCCACACTGATCAACTAGATGTGGTTGCTTGAGCTCATGAGATGAAAACAATGTAGTATACAAGTAGGTAGATGACGTCTCCAAATGAATATGCAACTTGTCAGGGATTCTACCCTTTAGGTCAGAGAATAGCTTGTATGTTACCTGTTGATTCAGATAGCATATCTAAGGCATATTTATAGCTGTACAGGCACGTGAGTTATGAGGGGTCTACGGATCCCTCGAGGTCATGCCTAGCCTTATACGGCCATTGAGCCAGCGACTGTTAGTAGAGGGTGTATAATATACTTATATGCAGTCCTTATGTTTCAAGTACCTTACACAACTGAATAAATATGCAAGTCATAAGCTACACCCTTTGGGTGAATTATTTTGCAGCCATTTCTAAATGTCAGTTCACTCAATAGCTCAGTCGTTTTTATATGATGTTAATTTATTAACTTAAGCATTCAGTTATCTCTCCATAATATTAGTTCACTCACCAGCTCAGTCGTCTCTATATATATGTCAGTTAATTACTCACCCACTTCATGAGCGGAGCAAATGGAGTCATATATAGTTACCTCTCCATAATATTAGTTCACTCACTCACTCACTTCACTCGGTTCGCTCATGAAGTTCATTCGCTCGTTCAGTTACCTCTCCATAATGATCCTTTTTGTGCTACTCCGCATTTGTCAGCCGCACGAAAACCGTTGAACATAAAACCATAGAGCATAAACCGCTACCCCATCACATGTACAACTCCACAATCTCCAACACCCATGTGCGTCCTCTTTCATCCCCTCTTCCCATCACTCAGGCACCACCATCCAATATGCTTATGTAAGTCTACTCTTATTGGCTCGTTCTACCGATGCCTAAGCCACTCGTACCCCTACTCGTACCCCTATATTTGTGCATACTTTGTCCAAATGGCAGCATGGGAGATACATCTAGGAAGAAGTGGCTATACTCTGAAAGAAGTGGGTGCACCTAGAACACCTTCGGGCACACCTTAGACAAGTATGGAGCATTATTGAACCCTCCGACAGCCAGCGGGCATCGCTGAAAAATTTACCCGGAACGAAGTTGATGGAACGGCGATATACGAATGCAACGTTCGGCAAAAAAAAAGAGGCTTAAGCCGAAAGCACCCAACTAAGCCACATTTTGTGCTGTTGAGTCAAGTAAAAGGGGTAACGCAGTCTTCCTGGTTGCTCAACGTTAACATCGTATTGATGTGAAGGCGTCGTAAAGAGTAAAGGAGGAACATCTCGTATCTTCAGAGTAACACTATGTAAGAAAAAGTAAAAAACAAGAACATAAAGCCATAAAATAGTCCATACAATCGTATAATACACCATATAATGGTGGTATACACCACAGAAGCTTAGTACAATAAGAACCCAAATGTAAATCACCCCTTGCATGATGATACCCAATATCAATATAAGGAAACACCACCTTTAGAAACAATTAGTTTCGACCTGCAGAAAACATCATCTATATCTTTATCTTACTTTCTCTTTTTCTTACTTTCTTTTTCTTTCTCTTTCATACATCTTACGTTCTCTTTCTTATATTCTCTCTACCTTTTCTTTCGCTTACTTTATCTTTCTCTTAATTTCTCTTACTATTTCTCTTAATTTCTCATAGTATTTCTCCTAATCTCTCATACAATCTCTCTTAATTACTCTATCTTACTCTCTCCTTTCTGTTTTTATATACGTATAACCCAATCTGTCCTTTCCCACCTAATCTCCTTTCATTGTTAATATTTTAAACCTATACCTCCTCATACACCCCATCCCCCGCGATGAGCTAAATCCCTCACTGCTGATCCACGTTCACCAGAAATAAAAAGACGGAAAAAATTCAATCGAAAAAAGTCAATCGAAAATCTTCACTTTTCTCCTGAACCAACTATGCAAAGCTAGTCATGTCCGAGACAGGTAGCTTCCGCTCAACTTCGCCAAAGGAGCTCGAGACCAACACCGTACCAGACGAGGTCTTGGACGACCACAGGCACCAAACTTCTCTTCCCGTTCGTGTTGAGTCAGCAATAGATGATGATGACCCCCGTTCTCCACCAACATACCACTATGATGGAGACTCAAAAGACTATGAATACGGACCCATTCCCATAGTTCGCGGCTCCGGTGGCTCTTTGGCAGCAGCAGCGAGGCGTGGAAGAACTTCCCGCAATCGTTCACACTCGTTTTCAGAGCAAATCCGCTGTTTAGCAAACCCCAAAGACCACAAGGTGGCAAACGAAAAAATTGAAGGCGAAGAAAGAGGGGGGATATTGAGAAATTCAAAGGGCGACAAGGGCCCAGACGATAAGGGGTTCAATCCCAACTTCTTGGGTACCGAAGAAGACGTCAAGTGGAGCCAGGAAAAACCAGGCTTGAAGGAAATATTCAGCGAAAGGGGCAGTGAGAAAAATGTGCGCAAGCTGGTGGCAAATCTCTTCCCACACGCGCACCACTCGCCCGAACCGTCGTTCCCCGCGCTCCCCAAAAAATACAAGCGCAGTGGTTCCATCGTGGAACATAACCCTGTTCGTGGAGAAGAGCGGCGCATGCTGAAATCCTCCATCGACAGTGAAGACTCGCAGGCGCTGAGATCCTCACAGGAAACCGAGGAGGATGTGTGTTTCCCGCCAATGCTCCGTGAGCATGTGCGCATCAAAGGTATCGACTTTGATGAGATTGAGGAGTTTATCAAGGAGGAACGCGAATCCTCACGTTTGATGCATGAGCAGCAGCATATGATTGCCGAGCACACCAAAATGCGCATTCAGGGAATGCCTGAGGGAATATCCTCACTGCGCAGCGTGAGGTCCAGTGCTGCGCTCAAGTACACACCGAAAAACATCTTGAACAGGTTGAAGGGAAACACGGCCGAAAAGACAGAGTATGTCGTGGATGCACCGGGCTCGTCGCTGTCATCGGTGGAGGAGAAAGACGATTCTCCCGTTGATGATGACGCCTCGGCATACGAGGGCATCCGGTTTGGGGGTGCTCGTATCACCGAGCCCACAGATCTGTCACTCCCTGATAGATTCTCGTTTTTCTCGTCAGAATCCGAGGAGACTGTGCACGCACCGGACTTGCCGTCGTTGGTGCGTCCGGGTCAGTCCGTGCGCGAGCTCTTCCGCAATGGTGAGAGCACATGGTGGCTTGACTGTGTGTGTCCCACAGATGCAGAAATGAAGACAATTGCGCGTGCATTCGGCATCCACCCTTTGACCGCAGAAGATATCAGAATGCAAGAAACCCGTGAGAAGGTGGAGTTGTTCCGCAACTACTACTTTGTGTGTTTCCACACGTTTGAGCCGGACAAGGAGTCGGAGGATTACTTGGAGCCAATCAACGTGTACCTCGTGGTTTTCCGCGACGGGGTCTTGTCGTTCCACTTTTCTCCCATATCGCACCCGGCTTCGGTGCGGCGCAGAGTGCGCCAGTTGCGAGACTATGTGGATGTGAGTGCCGACTGGATCTGTTACGCCATGATCGATGACATCACCGATGAGTTTGCGCCTGTGATTACAGCAATTGAGTACGAGGCCGATGCTATAGAGGACTCTGTGTTTGTTGCACGCGATACCGACTTCAGTTCGATGTTGCAGCGCATTGGTGAGTCGCGCAAGAAGGTGATGACCTTGATGCGTTTACTTTCGGGCAAGGCCGACGTCATCAAGATGTTTGCGAAGCGGTGTCAGGAAGAGGCTGGAAAGCACGAGCACCCCATTGGCTTCAACGAGGACGGCACAGGAGGTATATCGTTTGGTACCGATACCGGTGTGTTCAAGCAGCAGCAGCAGCGGCCCATGGTGCATGACTCATTGGCTGGTGGTCGTGCACAGCCCCGTGCCGACATTGCGTTGTATTTGGGCGATATTCAGGATCACGTGGTGACCATGTTCCAGAACTTGCTTGCTTATGAGAAGATCTTTAGTCGTTCGCACTCCAATTACTTGGCACAGTTGCAGGTGGAGTCTTTCAACTCCAACAACCGTGTTACGGAGATGTTTTCCAAGGTTACGTTGATTGGTACCATTTTAGTTCCGCTCAACTTGGTGACGGGTTTGTTTGGGATGAACGTGCACGTTCCGGGTGAGGGTGGCACGAACTTGCACTGGTTTTTTGGGATTGTTGGTTTTATGGTGTTTATAATGCTTGTGTCTTTTATGGGGGCCAAGATGTGGATTGATAGTGCGTTGGACCAGGCGACACCGGCGCCGGAGTCGCTGCGGAAGTCCATTCGGAGTTTTGGGATAAGGCGGACGCGTGATGCAGCACGGAGTGTGCTTAGTTTTCCGAATAAGTATGATTGAGTGAGTGAGTGATCCAATCGGAGATGGACTGAACGAGCGAATTGACATCGAACTGGAGGTAGCAAGTGAATAATCATTAAATTGGAGGTAGCAAGTGAATAATCATCAATTTGGGAGATCAACTGAATGGTGGGTGAAACTAGGTAAATATTAGGTAGATTAAAATAGGCAGATAATAATAGGTAGATGAACCGAACGAGCAAGAGAGTGTAAATAAACATGAATTGAGATGACCTGAGCCGACTAATTGAGAGAGTGAGAGAGAGGGAGAAAAAGGATAGAATGAGAATGGCACGTTCAGTTTCTTTCAATTTGTTGTTTTGCCCACTGCTCACTATATATTTACCCATTCATTACTATTTATTCACAGATTTGTATACTGTTTACTTAATGTTGATTGTTCTCGATGCTATTCATTATTCATTCAATGCCATTCATTATTCACTCAATGCTACTCATTTATTACTCACCTAGCTATCTCTAAAAAGTTTATTCACTCACTTCAATGATTGTTTATTCACTTACTCATTTTACTCGGTACCTCCAATTTGATGTCTATTTATTCACTCACTTCACGAGCAAAGCGAGTCAAGTTCGCTCCGATTAGGTAACAAATTTGTCACTCCAGATTTTACATTCCATCTACAATCAATGTAATCTTGGCAGGAGCTCAAAAAAATCACACATGTCTTACTGAAAGACTTCAGTTTATCGACATTGGGACACGATTACTGCTTCTACATTATCCACGTCTACATAGTCAGGAACATATGATAGTGTGGGCTGGCTGAATAAGTGACATTACGTTCCTATCTGAGTATAATCCAACAGGTCACTACTAGATCCAACTACTGGTCACTACCCAACCTCAACACATATACTATCATCAACTATACATCTGGTCAATATCACCAACTATAATCTGATCACTACCCAACTATAATCTGATCACTACCCAACTATAATCTGATCACTACCCAACTATAATCTGATTACTGCCCAACTATAATCTGATCCACCTACAATCTGATCCAACTACAATCTGATCCAACTACAATCTGATCCAACTACAATCTGGTCACTACCAAACTATACCCCTCCTAATCACACTACATTCATGTCAGGAATAAAACTTCCCAAAAGTAGCGGCCCATCGTGCCACAAACTCGAATACTTGGACTGTCTAGGAAACACTTTCGAAGCAACAAGCGCAGTAAGTGTCAACCTGCGCATAGTAAACAGGTTTTCCCTATTCACAGCAGGCTCAGATACAACCCTCCATGCACAGGATCTCCCATCATTGGTGGGCAAAAGCTCTAAGGAACTCTTCGAAAATAAGGTCTGGTGGCTCGACTGCCTCAGTCCCACAGAAGACGAAATGAAGGTCTTGTCCCAAACTTTCTCTCTTCACCCTTTGACATCCGAGGATATCATGCTTCAGGAACCCCGTGAAAAAGTGGAGCAGTTTCGCAACTACTACTTTGTGTGCTACAATACGTTCGAAACAGACCCCGAATGTGAGGACTACCTCGAACCGCTCCATGTTTACCTCGCGGTGTTTGATGACGGAGTCTTGTCTGTCCATTTCAACCCTATGTCACACCCTGCTCTGGCTAGACGACGGATGCGACTGCTTCACGGGTACGTAAATGTGACCCCGGGGTGGATAGCCTACGCCATTATCGACTCCATCACCGATGCTTTTGGGCCGGTCATCAACAAAGCCGAAAATGAGGTCGAGTATATCGAAGATACCGTGTTGGAATCGAGAATGACAGACTTTGGTGAGGTTCTTTTCGTCATCTGTGAGGTCCGACACGTGGTTATGACCATGCTTCGCCTTCTTTCTGCCAAAGCCGATGTGGTCAAAGTTTTTAAGAAGAGGTCGTCTGCTGATATTGGGCTCTATTTGGGCGATATCCACGACCATATTTTGACCATGCACCAGACACTTATTGCGCACGAGAAGATATTGGGGCGCACCCATGGGAATTACTTGGGCCAATTGCAGGTGCAGTCGTTTCATACCAATAGCAAGAGTACTGCGTTGATTTCGAAGTTTGCGTTGGTGGCCACTGTGTTTGTTCCGTTTTACATTATCACTGCGCTGTTTGCGATGAATGTCAAAGTTCCGGGACAAGATGTGCAAACGCTCCAGTGGTGGTTTGGGATTTTTGGGGTGTGTATTTTTGGGGCTAGTTTCTCGTTGTTTATGGGGCATGTTTATATGGCTTCGGTGTTGAGGCGAAGGGCCACTGCGAGGGTTAGTGAGTTGGTGTGAGGAGCGAGCGAGCAAACTTCATGAGCTAAGCAAGTGAAGTGTGTGAGCAGTGAAGTGAATGAAGTGTGTGAGCATTGAAGTGTGTGAGCATTGAAGTGTGTGAGCATTGAAGTGTGTGAGCATTGAAGTGTGTGAGTGGTGAAGTGTGTGACGAAATGGTGAATTGAGTGAGTGGTGAAATGAGTGAGTAGTGAAGTGAGCGAAGTATATGAGTGAGTGAACAAAGATATAGGAGAGTTAGCTGGGCAATCGAACTGAACGTATTCCAGTGATATAAAATTAAATAGTAATACGAATGATCTGTGATATAGATGATTCAATCATGTATGGAAACCTTTATGCAGACGATATCACGTATGAAAGCATTTAGTTCAGATATAATGCATTAAAGCATTTCGTTCAGATACCACGAATTAAAGCATTTCTTAAAACACATGTCACGTATTAAAGCATTTCTTAATACACATATTGTCAGGTATAAAAGCATTTCTTAATACACGCAATGTCACGTATTAACCATTTCTTTCAGCTATAACGTATTAAAACATTTCTGTAGTTATAATGTGACTGCATACAAGACTACCATACTATAACCGTTACACTGCTATAAGAGCTTCTCTAATTCTCTAACTGAAAGACTAGTCGCGTGGTATGAGGACAATTTCGTATGACGAAGGCCGGACATACCATTTCCACCAGCTATGGATTGAGGACCCCATTATAAATATGCCCTAGTTATCCTTCTTTCAAAGAGCCAAATTAGTCTTCATGAACCAGAGTGTGAAATCAGCAACAATTTCGTTCAATACCACATACAAAGCGTTCAGTTTGAATACCGTGTCTTGAAACATTTCCTTCGGATATCACATATAAAGCATTTAGTTTGAAACAATTCCTTCAGATATCACATATAAAGCATCTCATCATTACTGTTATTCACTCAATATTACAAGGGTGCTTCTGTTATGTAACTCACTCTCATATAACATTTATAACTGTCTTTTTTATTCAAGGGAGCGGATTCTAACCACTTCATACTCTATGAAACTAATGTTCGAGATGGCTGGCAGGCTAACTCTTAAACCTTTATTATATACAGTACCCATACACCTAGGACCTTTCAACTCCCTCCAAACGCCCATTTTTTTGCAGTATTTTCACAAGCGATATTTCAAAGTAATTAGACATCTCTACTTGCATTGGTTGGAGAAGCCTCCTCCCAAAACCTTCCCTCAGTCAACATTTCGAACTTCTGGATGTTATATTTCCCAACTGAGTAGTTTTTTGCAGCCATGGACAAAGAAATACCTTTCTTCCTTCCACCCATTACACACCATGATAAAACCACATCATATTGGGTACTTACACTTTCACAAAAGCTCTTTGCATTATCTCTCTCTAAATACGTAAGTTCACTCACTCAATTCAGGTCTTTCTCATCCTCCCCCTCCTCTTTCTCCTCCTCCTCCTTTTTCTTCTCCTTCTTCTCCTTCTTTTCCTTCTTGCCCTTCTTCTCCTTCTTGCCCTTCTTCTGTTCCGCACCACCCTCTAACGGAATCCAAATCTCACCATCCTTGGCATCCTCTGGTGCTTTCTTCATATTTTTAAAAGTCTCCTTTCTCCACTCAAACAAGTTCTTTCTCTTTGCATATTTACGCTTGTCCTTCATTCTCAAATCCTTAGGCCTGTAAGGTGCAAACTTCTTGAGACCAATGTAACTGTTCAACTGCTTGTCGTCAGCTAACAAAATGTCTCTCGTGCTCAAGCCAAAAGACTCTGGAGAAACTTCACGGTACTTGAACTTGAACTCCTCCTTCTTACCCGAACGCCCTCTCTCTTCCTCAATCTCATCCAAGATCTTCAAAGCGTTGGCCTCAACAATTTCTTTCGCTTTCTCACGAAGTGCCTCTTTGTCTTTCTTGGAGGACTTCTTTTCCTTGAGCTTTTCCTTCTTGGACTTTTTGCGAGGTGCTTCATCATCCATAACTTGATCATTTTGCTCTTCCATATCTTGATCGTTTTGCTCTTCCATATCTTGATCATTCTTCTCTTCCTTATCTTCTTCCTCTCCTTCCTCCTCTCCCTCCTCTTCTCCCTCCTCCTCTCCCTCCTCTTCTCCCATTCCTAAATCGTCATCCCAAGTGGGCTTCTCCAACTCCGCACCATAATACTGCTCGTTGAAAATCTCCGCCATCTTGTTGTCCCAGTCAGTGTCATCAAAGTCGTCGTTCAACAACGAATCTCCAAACACTCTCTCTATCACCTCGTCCTTAACATCCCCACCCACAGCCTCCTTTATCTTGGCCATTCTGTCTATCACCTTGGTAACCTTACTGTTCTTTTTCTTGCGGATCTGCTCCTCACGCTCTTGGAGCTCCTTCTGTTTGGCCTCATGCTCCTGTTCTCTCTTTCTCTTACGTGAATTGGTCTTGGATCTACGCAAAGTGGCCTGCGAACGAGCATACGAGACAATTTCCGCGGCGTTGGGGTCCTCGTAACGGAAGTTGTATGCGTGCTCAAACTGCTCCACAGCGTCATCGAATTCGGCTTCGTCATCGTTGTTGATTTGGTCCAAGTCAATCACCTTGTCATTCTTCTTAGGAATCCATCCATGCAGGTCCACAAATGCATGCAAAAACGCCTCTCCATCGACATTGGGATCTGGCAATTTAACCAAGCCTTTGTCCTCTTCGGCTGCTTGTGCAATGACTTCTGCTCTATTGGTTGGAACTTCCTTCTTCTTCAAGAAGTCATCATCCTCTTCGTCCTCATCACCACTGAATGCGTTCTTAATATCAGAGAGCAACTTTTCGCGGTCTTCCTTTTCTGTCACCACAAATGGCTTCTTTCCATCCACAGTGCCGTACTCGTTATCTTCGTCTTTATAACCTCCACTCAACAAGTTCATTCTGTGATAGTCCTTCAAGTACATGGGCTGGTCCTTTTTCTTTGTAGGTACCACAACCTTTTCGGGATCTTCGAAGAACTTGACGTCTTTATCAAGTAACTTGGAGGGGTCATTCTTGATGGCATCCAAGACGTTTTTGATGCCTTTTTCGACGTCTTCTGTGACAAGTTCTCCAAAGTCATCTTCATCTTCCGATGATTCTGAGTCCAGTTCTGACCCAGAAAAATCTTGTGTCTCTTTGGAAACAGTAGCTTTGGGTGTTTCTGTGGGTTCTGATTTGTGAGCTTGTGTAGCAGCAGCAGCTTGTTCAGCTTCTCTGGCCTTTTTGGCGGCGGACTTCTTTCTAGCCATGGTTGGGTTTTTTTGGGATGAGCATCGATTTTTGGAAAAATACGTCACGAGCGAACGAGCGAACGAGCGAACGAACTTCACGAGTGAAGTGAATGAGTGAGTGAGTGAGTGAGTGAGTGAGTAAACTTAACAATTATAGTGTACGATTTGAGTAGAATAGAATGTAGTAAGGACGTTTTGAAGAGTAGTAAAGCTTTTAACTAGGCAACCAAGAGTTAGCTTCAATGTTGGCCTAAAATCCATGAAGTAGGATGGAGTTGAAATGGACAAGACTCAACTAATGGAAGCACCAAGCTATGTTTTACACTGAATTTGATGTTTCGTGTTTATAAAACGCCAAATTCACACCCTTTATTTGAAATATTAGAACAGCATTGATGACAGTGAAACTTTTCGGTTTTCTACGATATTGATTTTATTTATGTGTAGATGATCAAGTCTATGAAGGCATAGACTAGTATATACACTCTAGAAGCCATCGATATATCTCCTTACCACTTCTCACAAACTCACCACTCATCATTCCTCACAAACTCACCACTCATTCACTCACTCACCACTCATTCACTCATTCACTCACTCACCACTCATTCACTCACTCACCACTCATTCACTCACTCACTTACTCACTCACTCACTCACTCACTTACTCACTCACTCACTCACTCGCTCGCTTCGCTCGTGAAGTTAAGCTCGTCAAGTTACAACCTCGCTTGTACTGTAGCAGGAACTTTCAACTCCTCATACCACCACCGCATAGCAAGCTCTGTACGGTTCAAGTCCAAGTTCTCACTGAGAACCTTCCACATCATCCCACCGAGAAAAGCCCGCTCATTCACATCACTGGCCGTAATCACACTCCATATCGCCTCGCTCCACTGCAAAAACAGCGAAAGTGGCAAATATGGCACTAAATTGATGATCGAAAGCACATATGCCTCCCTAGTAGTCTCGGGAATCAACCTATTCTGAAACTTGTAGTCCTTGTCCACCTTTGCCAGTGGAAGTATGTCCAACTTGATCAAGTTTTTTGGTTTCTTCCCTTTGTTGGCCTCAACAATGTCCCCTGACTCTCTCGTGGCCTTGTCTACGTTGCGGAGCGTGGAATTCGCTTGGATCTCCAGAATGGGTTGTGCCAGCCCAAAAGTAAGGCCCTCAGTGTGTGTAGCAGGTTCCAACGCTGGCTTTATGGGGATCCCTGGCTTGACCGACCCTGCCTGCATGAGCAAAAAGTCCATAAAGTCTTGCGACGAGTTGCGACCGCTTGGCATGGTAACAGGGTTGGAGAGAACTTTCTTGCCAAGTGTCTCTGTAGCGATACTCAATTGATGTGCGGAAAGTCTGCGGGGAAATTGCAAGTATAAAAGACGAATGTAGTCCTCAAAGCGACCGATAGCTTCGCTGTCCACTTTGCCCAAGTTAGAGAAACAAAAGAGTAGCACTGAGTGACTGGCTTCGTTCACCTCGTACTGGTCGTAAAGATTGTCGTCCGCAAGCCCCATGCACACGGGGAAAATCCCCCTGTGCACAAATTCCTCGTCCAAGCCAGGCAGCTGGAGATAGTTTTCCCAGAGTCCGAGTACAAACAAAACCTTAGACCGCATGATGTAGTTGTCGTTCAATACACCGGCATATAAGTTCACCTCCCTGTAGTCTCCAATCAACCTCATGGTGAACAGCTGGAACCGGTCCCTGCTGTGCAACGCAATCTCAGTGGACAAGTAGTAGATGAAGTTGTAGCTATCAAAGCCACCTTGTCCGATGGAAAGGAGTACAAAATTGAGGTAGTACAAATTGTGCAACAACTTGAACGAGAGTTCGGTGTATTCGGCTTCAATGGCAGCTGTGCGTCGTTGCGCCCAAGGGCTAATAAAGAAGACCTGTTTGTTGGATGTTAAAAACCTCGTCAAGATGCCTTGAAAGATCACAATCTGTGCAAAGAGCAAAGATTTCATAAACATCCAATAGTCTTGCGCGTCAGTTTTACTGGTGTTGTAGGAGGTTGGCGCAAAGAAGTCACTCATGTTTTTGTTGAAGTTGAGCATGATATCTACTGTTTCAGACACAAGTGCATAGTGTTCGTCGTTGAACATCAACTGCTTCAAATATGACTCCAATAGAAACGAAAGTCTATTGATGTGCCGAATTACCGGTTTCTCCTGAACTTTAGCACCATCACCTAGTAAAAAATGGGTGTACAGCAAAGAGGAGCTTTCCAGATTGACAAACAACATGTGAACCAATCGTCTAACCATGAACCCTTGGAGTTTTTTGTCGGTGTAATCAGACACCTGCTCCTTGTCCTTACGGAAAGTAATAGCCAAACACAAAATACTCAGATCGACAATGCCCACAGAGTAAGCACTAGACAAACTGTAATTGAGAGATCTCACGTACAATTTGCGCGCATCTTCGTCCCAATTGCGTACAAACCACCCATACTCAATCGGGTTTGGTATGGTATATAACTGGTCTCTCAACTCGCTCGAAAGGAAAATACCCGCGAGAATGGGTAACACCTTCCAACTGTTTGCCAGGATGTTGAAGTTGACAAAGTTCTTCATTTCTGTGAGCAATACAGTGTAAAAGGTCTTTATTGTTAACGTAGGTTGTGAAACCTTGAGCTTCTTGTCAACAATTGCTTTGAATGCCTCAACTATAGGGTAAATATGCTCGCAAGAGACATCCTTTCCCGAGAAGCATACTGGTGAGTTCAAGAAGCTGGCAAAAACCACCCGAAGATTGTGTTCGTTTTTCACAAAGGGTAGGTAGTGGAATATGTACCCCAAGGTTTGCTGTACAGTTGCCGACAGTTTTGGGTTGCGGAGTTCATTGACCAAAAAGTCGAGTTCTTGTGGCGCTCTTTGTGTGCTTGCTGCGAATGTAGTGGCACGGTTGGCCTGATTGAGCAATGCTCTGCCTTGTGGCCCCAATGCTCTGTTAAGGGGATCCATAAGTGGGGAAAAAGCAGAGAAAAACGATCTGAAATACCGAGGAATCTTGAACTTCATGCTGAGTTTCAATTTCACGTCAAATCAGTATATAAAGGCTCTTTGGCCGAGTGGTTAAGGCGGTAGACTCAAGTTCTACTATCGTAAAGATGCAGGCGTTCGAACCGCCTAGGAGTCATTATTTTTTAAACTCATTTACGAAATGACTTTTTTCTGAAATGGCCTTTATCAATTACTAGAAAAGTAACGTTCCCTAGGTATGGGGAAATCCCAATGGGAACTAGGTACCCGATCTAATAATTGTACCCATAGTACAGTTAGCGAACCACAGGAAGCGAACAATTTACTGGATGATAAGACTCTATTCCTTCTTAGTCCAGACTCTACACGCACCTTCAGCAACAACAAAACTATTTTAAACAATATTAGATGCAGCGCAGCTATAGAGGTCACCGGTCCCACTGGTGAGAAGTGCATATCGTTTACTGTTGGAGATCTTCAAATTAAAATTGGCGATGATATCAAAGTTATAAAAGATGTTTACGTACTCCCATTCATGAACTGCAACTTAATAGGTGGTCATGACCTCAAAGCTATGGGATATGCGGTCGTACGCGATGGCGTGGATGTGTTCATTATAAATGAACGGAATTTGACAAAACGTTTGTTCGCCACGAGATCAGATGACGGATTTCTTGAAATTTTGACTGAATATTTTGAACTCAACTATAAGAGTTGTGTTAGGAATTACAAATCTGGATTACCGGAAAGAAATGAACAACCGCAAAAGGATTCAATGTACCTCCATTTAACGTATAAACATATGCTGTTACACGCATTGCACACACTCATCGAATCGGGTGTTCTAAAATGTTCTTATACTGCAAATGATATGTATGAAGTTCAGAGCTGCAAAGCATGCAAGAGCTTCCAAAGAAAGAGAAAGTGAAGTTTTTGAAAGGAAGGATTCTGACAGATTGTGAATGGCATAATATAGCTGAAACTATCAACTGGACCATTTGCAAACTAGTTTTTCTTTCCAGATAAAAGACGAATTGTAAAAAATATGGCTACGACCTTGGTCAAGCAGCACTTAGAGATCTCGAGTGTATAATCGTGTAGACTGCAAATCACTGCTTTTTCTTTTTTTTGGTTGCAAAGCACAAACACTACGTTTTTTCCGTTTTAGTCATGTCTTTGTTTGTGATCATGAGGAAGTCTGAGTGGCAATACATAAACCCTTTCTCTTCGGTATGTATACATTCGACCTCGAGATGCATATCCGTTTAAGTAGTAATTTTGATAATATTCACCCAATTCTGCAAATAGTCTCATTTGAAAAGATTTGACAAAATTACTGAAATTTTTGCGAATGATTGAGTCAGTGGACTTAGTGTGAAAGTTATTCCTGAACGAGAGAGAAAAATTCCAGAGCAAAGTAAGTGAAGTGAGCAAATGAGCCCAATAATGAAAAATAATTGGTACATATTCTGTATCTTCTTATAATTAACTCATACAACATAATTCTGGCTCTTTGGCCGAGTGGTTAAGGCGGTAGACTCAAGTTCTACTATCGTAAAGATGCAGGCGTTCGAACCGCCTAGGAGTCATTATTTTTGAACTTTTTTACCCTCCTCTTCACGATACCGTTACGTAATTTACGTGAGATTGCTTCGATTATATTGTTCACTATTAAGCAGAATCCATTGCTTTTAGAAACAAATTCTGAAACGTCGTTCTATAATTGTATTCCTGCTTTCTCTTATCTTTCGCAATGCAATACCTCCGTTTGTTTCCCCAACTTTGCGACTGATTTCAACATGTACCCACTATTTGTGGTAATTCCTCTGAGTAATCCGACTTTGTAAGCTTGCGTAATCTCGCATATCAATTCGTGAATGTTAGTAATATTCACTAGTGAACCCGCCATTTGTGAATGTTAGTAATATTCACTAGTGAACCCGCCATTTGTGAATGTTAGTAATTTCCACTCCAATTCGTTTCTTTATTTTCGAATGTTAGTAAACATTCACACCTCGTTTCTAGCATTTTCTACGATTTCATCTTTAAAGTTTAGTCACCAACTTCCCTCCATCTCCTATTACCTCAAATGAAATTTCCCTTTTCCAATCCATACCCTAATCCCTTCCCTTTTATTCCATACATACATTCAACCAAAGCTTCAACCATGGTGCTAACAGTGAACTACTGAACCATACTGTCTCTTGCACTATTAATTTTGTGTACCATTTACTGCACGATATTAGTAATGTGCGCAATCATTGTGCAGGATATGTTAACAACCTGACAAATAAACCAAAACTGTGGAGTAAGCCACCGTAAAGTTAGTCAATGTATATAAACCCCTATTGTTATACTCCAGTTTCATAATTAAACAATAGTTAGCATAATCTCATAAATACAACAATGTCTACAGTTACAATTGCCGTTTTTGGTCTCAGCGGTGCCCTTGGTCAACCAGTCCTTACCTCACTTCAATCGGAGCCATTCGCTTCCAAAATCAAAGCCATCAAAGCTGTATCCAGAAAGGAATTGAAGGCTTCTGGTAAGGTTGAATATTTCAAGTCTGACTTGTCCAATCCCGAAGAGTTGGCCGAACAATTAAAAGGCACTGATGTGATTATCGAATTATTAAGCCCTGACCCAACTTTATTTGCAGCCACTGAAAAGGTTGCAGAAATTGTCAAGCCTAAACTTTTCATCCCATCGCATTTCGGTTGTGACCTCCTAGATGTGAGCAAGTACCTCCCTGGCTTCTTACAGCTCAAGCAAGACCACAGTGATGCCATCAGAAAGTTTGGTATCAAGACTGTGGACATTTACACATCTTTCTTTGCTTTCCCAGGCAGTTTCTTGTACGAGTATGTTGAACACGTTGGTATCCACTCAGACAACACCTACACGGTCAGAGGTGATATTAACCAGGAGTTGGCCATTTCAAGGGCTGAAGATATCGGCAACTCTGTGGCTTCATTGGCTACTTTTGGTGACTACAACAAGATTCCAGATGTTGTGAGGATTTTCAGTGAAAATGTCACAGTCAAGACGATCATTGATAGGTATTCCAAGGACCACAATGTCGAATTGAAGCAAAGTGAAGTTTTGTCGAAGGAAGAAGCCTTGGAGGCAGTCAAGAAGGAGTATGCCAATGGTCTTGACTTTAGTAAGTTTTCCTTCTATTTACACTCAATTGTCTCACAAGGTGTTGATAACGGTACTTTGTTTAGTTCCGACGAGAGAGAGTTGGTTAACCCGGGTCAGAGCTTATGGAAGTGGGGTAAATTCTAGTTGCTATAATATAGTAAAATTGACAGGGATTCTACCCTTTAGGTCAGAGAATAGCTTGTATGTTACTTGTTTATATAGATGGGATATCTAAGGCATATTTATAGCTGGACAGACACGTGAGCTATTAGGGGTCTAGGGACCCCTCACAGGTCATGCCTGGCCTTATAGGGCCATTGAGCCAGCGACTGTTAGTAGAAGGTGTAGAATAGGTTTCTATGCAATCCTTGTACTTCCAGTACCTGACAAAAATATGATTATAATATGTAGCCAAAGTTGTCAGGGATTTCACACTCTAGTATAGAAAAGACTGGTAACTAACTTGTTTATTCAAACAGATTTCACTGTCATATTTATATCTGCATCCCTTTACTTCGGTTCAGACGAATTCACGTGCAAAGCGAGTGAGTGAGTAAGTGAACTAACATCATATGAAGATATCGGTTCCTTAGCATTATTGAGTCCATTGTGGGGTATCATTATATGCAGTACAAATACCCCTTAACCCTACAAAAGTTGTGTACTGAAAAATGTTTGAGAAGTGCGAACTCTAGTGTGCAAGTAAAAGTTGAATGAGTAACTATAACGAGAGAAGTGCTTTGAATTCGTCGATAACAGTGTGAAGTTGCATAAGGTTTCCCCAGATTAGGGTGGTATTTTCAAACGGTACATACTGAACGAGCGAGTTAAGTGAGTAAGTGGGTCAATAAGTATTAATATGAGTGATTGGCATATATGTAACGATTAGTTTCAATCTGACATATTCACAACTAACCATATCTATACAAGCCATATCTATATAATTATCCTTATCTATACAAGCCATATCTATACAAGCCATATCTATACAAGCCATATCTATACAAGCCATATCTATACAAGCCTTATCTATACAAGCCATATCTATACAAGCCTTATCTATTCATCTTCACCTGCCATATCTATTCTTATTCATTTTGACTAAGCCTAAATCGCTGACACCTAAAAATTCACTTTTCTGAAATATTCATTTTCGAATATCAGTTTAGCCATATATTATGACAACCATTGCAGTTATTGGGGTATCAGGAGCCCTAGGCCAACCAGTTCTCGCTGCTCTCCAATCAGGGCCCTTCGCATCTAAAATACACTTCCCCATTAAGGTCGTCTCACGAAAAGACCTCGATTCAACTGATAAAATCCAATATGTCAAGTCTAACCTTGCCGATATCAATCAACTAGGTCAAGATTTGAAAGGAACAGACGTAATCATCGAACTCTTGGCTGGTGGAAACCCCGACTTATCAAGCAAAACTGAGAAGTTGGCGCTGATTGTAAAGCCCAAGCTCTTTTTTCCTACACTGTTTGGAGCAGAATGCGCAAAAGTCGAAAAGTACCTTCCTGGTCTCTTTCGCAGCAAGATCGAACATAGTAAATCGTTGAGATCTTTAGGTATCAAGACAGTTGAGGTTGAGACAGGCTTTTTTGCGAATCCTGGTAGCTTCTTGTATGAGTATGCCATTCATCTCGGAATTAACAACGATGGTACTTACGACTTGAAAGGTGATCTCAACCAAAAAATATCTGTTTCCAGACTTGAGGATATTGCTAATTCTGTCGCTTCTTTGGCTACAGCGAATGATTATACTGTGCTCCCTGATGTTATAAGGATACACAGTGAGATAGTGACATTGAAGGCTATTTACGATAATTACGGCAAATGTCATGGAATTGACTTGAAGGAAAAAAGCTCGCAGACCAAAGAAGCAGCGTTGCAAGAAGCACAGAAAAAGCTTGCAGCGGGTTTCAATCCTGAGGATTTCCACTATTACTTGCAGATTGTTGCTTCCCAAGAGCTGGGGACGAATTTCACTGAAAATGAAAGAGAGGTGGTCAATCCAAAAGAGAGTGTGTGGAAATGGCAAAGTTTTGCTTGAATAAGAAGGCGGTGAGTTTGGATTTTATGGAGAAGAGGATCTGGTAAGTTCTTTGATACCAAATTCAATATCTGACATTCTTCAATATCTAACACTTCAATATCTGACAAATTCTTCAATTTATCCTATAATGCTGAATTGACTTCTAGGATACATTGAAAGCGATATTTATCACCCTTTATAAAGACAACCTGGTTATGATGCCAAGTATTACTACCAAATACTCGATTTGGCAAATCAACAGCATGTCGAATTATGACTTACACGAATTAATACAAGAAGTATCAAATGCTCCCATTGGACGTGTTCTCGTAAATACTCGAATTTTTCTTACCTTTTAATAGTGGTCTTTCTAGAATTTTGACTAAAAATTTAGGTAAGTATAGTCAAATGCTCAATAGGTAGGGTAATAGCTTCTTAAGCGGTTTACTGATCTTACAATGTGATTGTATAGTAATGTGAAGACTTTCTCTGTTAAATGCCTTCAGTTGTAGTCAATCTTTCGATTGGCCTTTTATTAGTGGGTGTTTGTAAGGTACTGTAAGTACAAGGACTGCATAGAAGCCTATTCTACACCCTCTAACAGTCGCTGGCTCAAAGGCCCTATAAGGCCAGGCATGACCTGTGAGGGGTCCACGTGTATGTCCAGCTATAAATATGCCTTAGATATCCTACCTGAATGAACAAGTAACACACAAGCTATTCTCTGACCTAAAGGGCGGAATCCCTGACAGTGTTCACCCTCTATATATAAGTCCAGAGTTTCGGTCTTAGTCGGAGATAATATCCGTGTAATTTCCGTAGTGCGGTTTTCCGTTTACCGTGATAGGCTACGTGTTGAACACTGTTAATCCGACTATGTCCCGATCTCCTTTCCTCCACTATGATTCGTCATTGAATGTTTCACATTACCTCTTAATTTCCGGTCTCGGTCGCGACTTTTGTCGCACCTCCGAGTTGGAGTTGTGATTATATAAGGATTACATAATGCATTAATCCTTATATTTCAACAGTCTTACTATATTTTTTCATTAACTCACTTCACTTATTCACTTACTCTGTATTTTTTCACTAACTCACTTCACTCATATGATTACTCTATCTTGGTTTTTTCATTAACTCTCCTCGATTTTCTCATTCAGTTCGTTTGTTCTCTATATAATGATTGTTCACACGTTCGCTTCACGCGATTCTTTCATTCAATTTATTCGTTCATCCAGTCCTCTATCTAAATATATGTTCACTCACTTCATTCGCTTTACCCGTAAAGTTCGTTCCCATCAACGTTTGTTCACCACTCACTTCACTCGCTTTGCTCGTGAAGTTCCTTCGCGCTGTAACATCTTTACCCCAAATATATTATCTTACTTGTATTAAGCCCTCTCACATAGCCCTCTATTTAATTCACCTCCTAGTAACGGCTGTCACTTTCTGCTAAACCCAATCAACGGGTGTCTTCAATACCTTCAACAACTTATCTTCCTCAGTACCCTCCTCTGGGTGGTGATCATAAACCCAGCTTGCCGTGGCAGGCAACGACATCAAAATACTCTCAATTCTAGACCCAGGAGTCTGCAAACCAAACTGAGTTCCTCTGTCCAAAACCAAGTTGAACTCGACATAACGACCCCTTCTGATCTGTTGCCACTGCTTCTGCTCCTCAGTGAACTCAGTGTCCTTTCTCTTGACCACTAATGGCACATACGAAGGAATAAAAGCGTCGAAACATGACTCAACAATGTGAAGAATCTCATCCGCAGGCTTGGAGTCAAAGTCATCAAAGAAAATTCCACCAATACCTCTGGTCTCTTCTCTGTGCTTGATGTAGAAGTACTCATCACACCACTTTTTGTACTTGGGGTACAACTCCTTGTCATATTTGTCCAAAGCATCCTTGTGTTTCTGGTGGAAGTGTCTGGCATCCTCCTCATACAAGTAAGCTGGAGTCAAATCGGCACCACCGCCAAACCACCAAGCATCAACTTCGCCAGTTTCGGGGTTACTTGTCTCGAAATAACGATAGTTGGCATGTGTGGTAGGGGCATGTGGATTGTGTGGATGAATCACTAAAGACAAACCACAGGCGAAAAAGTTCACACTGCCATCCTCACTCGAAGACTTCAAATTACGGTGATCAGCCTTCATTCTCGTAACTGCAGCGGCAGGAAGCTTTCCATGAACAACAGAAATATTGACACCACCTTTTTCAAAAGTCGTACCGTTCTGTAACACCATTGATTGACCACCTCCACCGTGCTCTCTTGTCCATGTATCCGTGTGAAATGATACAGTGTCAATTGCTGCTATCGCAGAGGTGATTTCCTGCTGCTTGAGGCGCACAAGCGCTTCCATGCGCTCTCTGATTGGGAGTGTTTTGTCGTGGATCTGATCTGGAGTTAACATTGATGATGAAAAATGAGAATTGTCGCTTGATTTGTAGCTCCGCAAAAATCATATGATCGACCCCAAAACATGCGACATTATACGAGAGATTTGTCTATACGAAAAAAAACTGTATGAGAAAGAGGTTCATGGTTGAAGGTGATGGGTAGTGGACTGATCAGAGGTGGGCTGATATCAATTGATTGTGAATAAATTTGTGGAGACATATTCTCCGCCAATGATTATTGGATACATTCGTGGTTTATGATCTCCTGAGGGAGCAATCTGGTGAGGGACGTCATGCAAACATCACACCAACAAGTCAAGCATTATTATAAGTTAATAGGTTTAGGTATCCGTTCACGTAATCGAAGTGAAAAGATTATTTTAGTTAAATTAACTTCATGTAACGCTTATTCAGTCAAGATTCATGACATTTCTCATTTAGTTCACTCATTTAATTAATTTCACTCCATATTTGTTCAGTCAGTCATTCAGTCAGTTGGTCCTCACTCACTCACTCACTTCACTTGCTTTGCTCGTTCAGTTCGTTCACTCGCCCTACACCTGTAAAATTAATCTGTTATTTAAGTGGTATTGTATAAAGTATTAGAAGTCTATTGGTTTGCCTTCTTCTCCTTCTTTTCTCTGTTACCCTTAGGAACTCTAGCAAGCCAGTAGAAGAAAACGGAGAAAATGATGTTGATAGCAATGTAGGCGACAAAAATACCAAAGTTTCTCCATCTCTGTGAGTATGGAGAATTCACCGAAGCTAAAAAGTCGTTCGTAGAAGCAAGACGACAGTACTTACAGTTCTCCGTAGCATCACCGTTGGCAACATATCCACCAGCACTAGAGATAAAGTCCTTGAAGAACAGAGCACAAGTCTGACCTGCTGTTGGTTGTACTGTCAATAATTCATAGCCAGCACATGTCACCTTGTTGTTGGCCAAACCAGTAGACAAAATACCCTGGATCCAGTAAGTGAACGGATTGACTCTGTACATAAAGATCCAGAAATGTGGCATCTTACTGGGACCAGCCAAAACACCACTGAAAAGCAAACACATGGTAAACAATATCGTTGCTAAGTTAGCAGCATTATCAACCAACTCATTGAACGATATACACAACTGACCCATAGTAATCGAGTAGATGTAGAAACACACAATGTACAACCACATCAATGCACCACGCTCGTGAACAGCATGTGTAGGAACGGCGTTAGCATAAAGTCCGACAGGGTAGTACCAGCAGAAGTATCCAATGGTTCCAAGTAATATCGACCAAGGCATCTCTGCTGCAATCTGTGAAGTAACAAAAGTAAACCAAGAAAATGTTCTCGATGGTGCCTCTCTGACTTCGTACACATCTCTCAGCTCAACGAATCTAGGCAACATCTGATCAACCAAGGTATTGAACTGGATAGTAAACATGAAAATAGCATACATCTGGTTCTGCATACCTTGCATAGACAAGTTGGCCTTGAAGAAGGAGAAACCGTTGAATAGAGTCGTCGAAATGACCAAAAGCAACTTGGAGTAAATGTAAGATGGATTT
The DNA here is from genome assembly GCA_030674215.1 of Kodamaea nitidulidarum. Lineage (NCBI taxonomy): Eukaryota > Fungi > Ascomycota > Pichiomycetes > Serinales > Debaryomycetaceae > Kodamaea > Kodamaea nitidulidarum. The sequence goes on along the minus strand of JAJLWI010000064.1, from coordinate 49,079 downwards.
CTCCAGTTCTCAACAAGAACTCTGTTTGTCACAATGAAGAACTGCTTCCATAATGGAAGAGCATACTGCAAATGCGAATCTGGCTCCTGATCAACAGGCAACTTTGACAACTCAACTTCCATCTTTTGCAATTCGTTACGAACTTCCTGATATTCGGTCGAGTTTTTCCAAACTTCATGGTAGTTTTGGTTGGCCTTGGAACCAGGAGCGGCACCAACAACCTCCAACATCCACTCAGCAGGGTTAGCCTCAGGAGGACATTGGTGGGCGCCGTACTTCTCAAAGTAGTTGATCAAAGTGGAGAAGTTTTCACCCATGTCACCAAAGTAAACAGTCTGACCACCCTTCTGCAAAAACAACAAGCGGTCAAATTCCTGCAACAAAAGAGCTGAAGGCTGGTGAATGGTACACAAAATAGCCTGGCCGTGATCACACAACTTACGCATCAACTTACAGATCGACCAAGCAGTCTGCGAGTCCAAACCCGAAGTAGGCTCATCCAAGAACAAAAGCAACTTAGGCTTTGCCACCAATTCAACACCGATGGTCAATCTCTTTCTCTGCTCAACGTTCAAACCTTCACCAGCAACACCAACCATAGCATCAGCGTAGGATGTCATTTCCAACAAGTCAATAATGTACTCAACGTATTCATCTTTCTCTTGCTTGGAAACGTGGTTAGGCTGTCTCAAGTAAGCTGAAAATCTGAACGCCTCACGAACTGTCGAAGTAGGCAAGTGCAAATCCTGCTGCTGGACATAACCGATAGATCTCTGGAAAGAGGAGTCCAATCCATGTCCATTCACCATTCTGACACCGTCAGTAATCACACCAGTGGTGACTCTTTCAGACAAACAGTTCAACAACGTAGTCTTACCAGCACCAGATGAACCCATCAATGCGGTCAACTGACCAGGCTTCACCCATCCGTCAACATGGTTCAAAATCACACGGTCTTCAGATTTAATCTTGACCTGGTAAGTCAAGTCCTTCCAATGGAAAATGTTTTTACCCGCCAGGATATCCTTCTTGAAGTCTTCTGAAGTCGAGGAAGAGGCCTTGTCAACAATGTCTTCATAGCTGACCTTCTCGTTGTTTTGGCCGGTTTCAATGTCCTCAACCTTGGGCTTCTGCTTGTCAGTAGCCTTTCTACGCTTTCTAACAGTAGATCTCAAGTATAAAGCGACTTCACCCTTTTGCATTGCACCCTTGTTGAATTCGGTCAACATGATGTAAACAGCCAAGAAGAAGAAAACAAACCCGATAGCAATACCAAAGTTTCTCCACTTGTGCCCGTGAGAATACCTGTATGCTTGTCTAATATAATCTTCACCTCTAACAACATCAAGACCAGCGCGCGCGCCAACAGTGCTGCAAATCCTGTTTTCTGGACCGATATTTGCATAAGAAGGACCAGCGGGAACCATCTGCGAACACGTAAAGTTACGTCCATGGAACTCGTTCACCATCAAACTCTCAAAAACATATCCGACAGGGTTAATGTAGTTGATCCACCTAGACCAACCCAACATGTTTGGCGTAGGAATGACGAAACCAGTGAAAATAACCATAGCAGACAACAAAACAGATGCTGGGGTCATGGCACCAGCCAAAGAGGTCGAGACAGCACCCAATGATCTGAAAAGATGCGACATGACCAAAGTACAGACGAACACCATCAACCAGTAGAAGAAGAAATGGCCAGGCGACCGTCTCAAATTTACCATGAAATAAATGGCAAAGTTAAATGTAGTAGACATGGCCAACTTCACAGGTAACTCAGAAATGATAGACGCAAAGGCATCTGCACTCGGACGATATAATGCAAAAGTCTTGTGTTTTTCAACAATAGCTCTGGCTTCGAAAAGAGAAAGAATCTCCAAAAGCGACGAGAAAGCATTAAACAACACAGCAAAGAAAAGACTCGCACCACGGAAGTAAAACGAGTCGGTGGTAGCCTTTAAATTGAAAAACACGGACGATAAAATTAAACCCATCACAGCCTGCAGCAAAACCGACACAATTGTGATGGATGGATCTCCCTTCATACGCAACCAATTTCTGTGCATGATGGTGCGAACCTGCATGTAGAAAGAAACAGTGTATGGGGACTTTGAAGAAATGTGGTCGGACTGCCTAGCGACGTGTGACTCAATGTACGCTTGCTTCAAGCTGCCCGAAGAGACATTTTCAAGATGCTCGTCGATTTCTTTAATCAAAGCCGCGTATTCTGGCGACAGCTTCCAGCGCTGCTCGAACTCCTCTGGAGTCTGTGGCACGGAATCTTCAAATCCTGGACGAGCAACTCTCTCACTTGGGTTGGTCAAGGAGGTAAGGAAATCAGCGGTAGTTTGTCTCTGAGGGCAATCCCATCCTTGGTTCAAGAAGAACTCCTTGGCCTTGTCAGCGCGACCAAAGTAGATTTGACGACCTTCGTAAAGAACACTTGCCTTGTCGAAGAGGTCGTATGCATCTTGCGAACATTGGTAAATAGCGATCAAAGGAGTCACATCCAAAATTGCAGCAGAGGTCTTCAATGCGCGGATAAATTCCAAAGCAGTTGCGGAGTCCAAACCTCTGGTGGCATTGTCCCAACACTGTATGTTTGCACCGGAAAGCGAAGCTTCGGCGATGGAGACTCTCTTACGCTCACCACCAGAAACACCTCTAACAAAGTCGTTACCGACATTGGTATATCTAGTGTGCAGCAAACCAAACATGGCCATGTAAACTGCAGCCATGTGCTTGTAGTAGGTTTCACGCTTGACACCAACACCTCTATTCTGTGGAGTTCTCAAAGCGGCGGCAAACTCTAAAGTGTCACCGACCTTCAAGTGTGGGAAGTGAACATCTGTTTCAGCTGAGTAAATCACATCACCACGGTGGTTGTTCTCGATTTCCTTCATGCTCATACCGTCATAAGTAATCTTAGACTCTTCGCCGATGTTAAAACCATAAGTGTGGGCAGAGATGGTCTTCAATAAGGTCGAACAACCCGAACCTGGTCTACCGAGCACAACAGTCAACTCACCTGGTTTCATAATAGCATCCATGGGCTTCAAAATGTCAAAATACACCGAAGGAGGGGGTTTCTTCAAGGATCTGATCAAATCGGTTCCATACTTCAAAGGAGCATTAAACACGGTTGGCTGGTAGTCGAAATCCGAAGCAATACCGTAAGCTCTCAAGTCTCTGTATGCAACACCCAACTTGGATGGCTTGTAGTAGTCACGCTCGCCATCCACCACTTTACGAAAGTTCTTGACCCACAACTTGGCATCGAAGTTATCACTATCTGGGTCCAAACTCTCAATATTGCTTTCTTCAAACGGCGAAACACCTGGAACTTGCGACATGTTTGTGAGGTAACGCTTCAAAGCTTGTGCTGAGTTCGAAGTAGGCGCACGCAGGATTTCACGGTCCTTGCCTTCACCAAACGAATCGTGGGTAAAAGTACGGGCTAATTGTTGCACCTCTTCTGTTGCTGTGCCACCAAAACCCTGGTACTCATTAATAGTCTCCGCATCAGACGAACTTCCTTCTCTAGCATCAGTCCTGTCTGAAGAAGCACTCTTGTAAGTTACACCGGATTCCTCAGTTGAGGTACCTGGTTTCTCTGACATTTTTGGTGAAAATTACCTTTTCCAATTTCAGGGCATTGAGTTTTTTATATACGATGTTTTTGACGCTGCAATGTGCTTTTTCCATACTGTTTGTTGTCGTACGGGACGGGGTGCAATTTTGCTCCGTTCCGAAAAAAAAAGCGGACCGGCTGATAAACGGATTTGGCGCACGTTAATGCTAAACAAGAGTCAAGTATATTAATCCCGTAACCGAAAAGAGGAGGCTGTATGTTATTTGGTCAAGAAACAAATCATAATCAAAAATCCAACAATAAAACTTTTGTCAGCAACAACGTTTTGTTCTCTTCTCATATTTTTTTTTCGTCGGATGGATTCGTTTTTCGTTCCGTACCGACAGAATCGAAGGCATTGCCACCTATAGTTAGACTTGGAAGATGAATAGGGGTGCTCCGGTGGTGATATCGTGCCCAAGAAAATCACCCCTGTTTTTTTGTTGCCTAAATTCCATGTCTTCCGCTCAAAACTCTCATCGCTTCGTTAGGTGGCAAATCTAGCTTCAGCCTTGCGCATATCAATGTTGATAATGGCTAAAAATGGAAAATCGCCGAGAAAATGTATGTTTGTTTATATGCAGTATTTGGATTATGCTAACTCCGCATAATCACGGGTATAAGAGGATGATTTAAGGTGGACCAGATTTCGGGTCTTCGGGGCTACGTCTTGCGGCACTTTGATTTGGAGGCAAATAGGTGTTACTCCCGAGAGATCACAAGAGCACAAAGTTCATAGGGTGACGAAACATAATTATTGCGCTCGTTATCTGCTCACTTCGCCCCTTTACTCTGAAAACTGCACAGTAGTCGTGCACATCTCGATCAAATGCCAAGGATCGTGACTTTCTATTTGCTTGCAGAACTCAGGCCGACCCCTCGATCCCGGGAATTGACACAGCTGTGGGTGTCTGTTTTGACATCACGGTAGGAACATCTAAATACTACAATGCAAGTTCTATATAGTCAGGATTACAATGCGAATAATTTGGATCTTAGATCTTTTGTATCACGTGCTATCGTCGTATAAGCCTACAACAGTTCTGTACGAGATTTCTGCACAAAAGTCCAAGAAATTTTCAGCGTGCTGACACTCGGCTGTTCCCCAGTTGATGACCTAGTCTCGACCAGGGTTATACCTGGGGTTCTACGAAAATCAACAAATGGGTCTTCGTAATTACAATTCTCGTACGCATCACAGCACAAACACGAGATGTTGGCTATCGTCCAACAGAAAACGCTGTGAAATTCCGTATGGCACGTGTTACTGAAGAGACGGCCCTTGTGAAAAATCCCATGACGGTGCACTGCACGAAAGTTGTATATATTTCCGAACTTTGCTCCCACGGAGTTAACAGTTTTATACCGTCTATTTTCTTTGTTTATAACCGAAACTTCCTTATGTTATATGCAGTATGTATTCGGAGATACTCCCGGGCATGAATGTTGGATACAGAAAGGTGAGATGCTGCCGAGATAACGGTCGCGGATTTTGTGGTAATTCCGAAGTTACTGGTGGTGTGGTCAACAAAATTTCGGAGAATTTCCACTTACAATGTTGTTGTTCATTGATGAGGCGTTTTTTGCGGCCAAGGTGCGGAATAAAGCTAATGGCTACATTAATGAAACATTTTTCCGATTGAAATGACATGGTTATGTGCTCACTCAATACCTGTTGATTTTATTTTATGGGGAAGCTCCGGAGGTATACGAGAGTTGAATATGGTACTGTAGTGGAAACTATAATTCTAAGATCTAGCTTAATAAAGTTAGTTTGAGGGACTTGAGTATCCCTTTGAGTTTTTTTTTTATCAATGGGATAATGATCTTGAGATGTTTTCATCATTTGCTATGTACTTTTACTCCTTTATAAGTCTGGCTTTTAACTCATTTCCGATCTCGGTTTTTACTTCTGTTTAATTGGAATGTACAGTGGATGTAATCTTTACTTCTTTATTTTACAGGATTTTTAGCAAAACCAATAGAATTTTCAGCCATCATTATAGCCCACTTTTTCCCGTAATCATGCTAAATCTCTTAAAATAGAGATAAGACTCTTTAATACTGGCATTTCAAACAGCTTTATCAATATGACGCCGAAGTTGAGGTACATAGAATCTGCTGACCAACCTATGAGATCAATACTACTTCGATGAGGTGTATATTTCATTAGAACTCATTAGCTTGATTAAAAATGAGGTGTATATTTCATTAGAACTCATTAGCTTGATTAAAATACTATTTTAGTAGCACTCATTAGCTTGGTTAGAATACTATTCTAGTAACATTCACTAATTCCATTCGATTTTGTCCACTCAGTTTTGTCCATACAGTTCTGCTCACTCACTCACTCACTTCACTCGTGAAGTTCTCATACTCATCTTTTTTCTCATCTCATGACTTCACCCATCCATTATGGTCCCGTCACGGCACTAAAGATCGCCGGAAACTACGTTATAGCCGGCTATGGGCCCATCCTCAAGGTTTTCCATATCGAAAATGGCCATTCTAAACCCATATTCGAAGAACGCGTCTTTCATCGCAACAAGATCCATGCCATTGCCGTTCGTGATAATCAAATCGCTATCGCAGGTGGCCGCTCCTTCTGTATCATGGACTTCAATGACTTGCGCAAAGTCGAGGAACACGCAATCAACGAATGGATCACAGCAATGGAACTCTTGGACGCTTCAACTGCTCTTATCCTCAATTCTCACAATACCATCTACAGAATTTCTTTGCCTGCGCACGACCTCCTTGAGAAGGTTCACTGCAATGAGCAGTCTTTGCTTTATTCAGGATCGATACGGATAATTGACGGTACTGTGTATGTTGCTGCTGGTACTGTGATGCATGGGGTGATAATTTGGGAGCTTTCCACCCAGCAAATCGTATGCAGGCTCACCGATCACGAAGGCTCGATCTTTGGTGTGGAGATCGATCCGACGGGTAGATTTGTTGCAACTTGTTCGGATGATCGCTCTGTCAAGCTCTACTCTTTCTGCCGTAATCAAACCCAGCTTTTGGGAACTGGGTGGGGACATGGGTCTCGTATTTGGAGACTTTCTTTCGGGGTGCCTCACCATGAAAACAGCCCTTGTTTTGTGAGTTTTGGCGAAGACTGTTCAGCAAGAGTATGGGAATATACAGGAACGGGAGATTTATTACAGAAGCGCAGCTTTGAGCATATCCATTCTGGAAAGAGCGTATGGTCGGGGGATGTTGGCGAGCTGTGGTTGGTGAGTGGAGGTGCCGATGGGCAAATTCGGTTACACGATTTGAGCGAGGGCACTACAGAAAAGTATTCTACAGGCAATGGATTTGGTGAGCTCAAGCAGTTTGCCAAGGTCGGGGAAACCATTGTTGGCCTCACATCAAAAGGAGAGTTATTCACCATTGACAAACATTCCGTCTCGCCCATTTCCTACGAAATGCCAGAAAAACTCGCCAAGTTTGCTGTCATCAGGGCTCTTGGACGCCACAATGCTGTTATTGCAGCAAGAAATGGTGATTTATTGGTGGTGGATATCGTTCTGAGAAGCGCTGAGTGGATTCAAGACACGGTTCTTCAAACTTCCAAAGTCACCAATCTTTTGGCTATACCATATTCAGGTGGGAACTTAACTCTTGTGGACTCTCCGAACCCCAAAATCCCCTTTGTTGTGCGCGAATTCGCAAATAACAAGGTGAAAAGAGAGCTTTTGTTGGAGCAGCCTCAGCAAACGAGCTTCACTACCACAGACATGGCTTATGACGCGGAAAATGGCTGGTTGATTGTCGCATCAAGGTATGTTTCCATTGCAGTTTATGACATGGAGTCTGCGTCTTCGACCCTTTCACTTTCTGCAATCTTCAAGAAGTTGAGTGTCGGTGACACGATAACGTCCATCACCGTGGTGAAGTCCATCAAGAACAAATGTACTTTACTACTCACAGTTAGAGATGGTGTGTACATGTTTGTGGAGCTCAGAAAAAGCGATAAATTCGAGGTGAATATCATCCACGCCAACAAAATTGCCCGCGGGTATCTCGAGGGAGGCTACCTTGACAGTGACAAAAACTTGGTTCTTTACGGGTTCAAGTCATCGTGCTTCTATGTGTGGAACGAAACCAGACTGACGCAGGTTTCGAGCACAGCGTGTGGTGGGTCCCACAAGGTTTGGGAGTTTCACCCCGAGCACTTTGAGCTTCTTTTCCTCGAGAAGCTGGAATTGGTATCCAAGTCGATGTGCAACAACTTTGCCAACTATGGCGTCATCAATGCTGGAACTCATGGGAGAGAAATCAGAGATGTTGCTGTTGGACCCAAAACCCAAACAGGTTCTCGTCTCTTGTTGACTGCGTCAGAAGACGCCACGGTCCGTTTGTCTGAAATATCCACTAACGGATTACGTGGACATTGGAGCATGAACAGCCATGTTTCGGGACTTCAGCGAGTCAAGTTTTTGAGCGAAAAATTTGCAGCCAGTTCAGCTGCGAACGAGGAGTTTTACATTTGGGAGATGCTGTGGCTTGATGGTGTTCCAATGATGAAAGAGTTTGCCAGATTGCCACCGAGCAGCAGCAACCCGGACTTGCGTATTATGGACTTTGCTTTTGCTAAAACTGGAGATGACTTCATTGTATGCACAGTGTACTCTGATTCTGCTGTTAAATTGTGGTTTTTCAGTGTTTCAGAGAAAACATTCAGGCAGATTGCAAGTGAGCACTACAAAACATGTTGTATTTTGAACGTGGATATACTCCAAAAGGACGACTGTTATCTTCTCCAGATATGCACCACTGATGGACGATTGACACTTTGGGATGTAACCCAGTTGGTCAAGCAAGGGCATTCGGCAACTCTTGGACCACGTCTTGTTAGCCAGCAACTTCACCAGAACGGTATCAAAGCGGTTGTTGCTCTTCCATCCGCAAACGGCTTTTTGATGGTAACGGGAGGTGATGACAATGCATTGACTTTATCTGAGTTGGAGTTGGGTAGCGAGATCACGCTTGATACTAAGGCTTTTGTTGCCGATGCGGCTGCCTCGACCATCACTTCCATTTCTTGGGTTGGTGGGGACGTTATCCATGTAACATCGGTGGACCAAGTTGTGAGGCGATGGAAACTTGAGGGGGAAAGATTGACCCAAACGGGGGCATTTTTTACTACGGTTGCTGACACCGGGTGTTCAGATGAGTTTGAGGATGGCGGACAAGTGTATGTAGTTGTTGGAGGAGCAGGTTTATCGATGATTGAGAGCAGTGAGTTTAGATAGGAATGAATGGTTATAGAGGTATGAAAAGATGAAAAGGTAGGTAAAAGGTGCTGAGTTAGGCTAAAGTCCAGGTGTAGCAATTTTTAAGCCTCGGTAAATGTGGCTTCTCAGTTACAAAGAGGAGCGCAACGTCTAAATGGGAATAAAATTATGATTCACGGCTGAAAACAGCCTTAGATGTTACGAGCACATGGGTTGAAAAGTGTGATGATGTCACTACGGAATAAAAGGGATGGGATACTAGAATGGTTCGATTGGCAAAGATCTTCTGGGCTGATGATGATGAAAGTCAAAAGCCGTGAATATTTGATTTTGGAGACATGGGGATGGTGCTGCATTTTCGCAGCCAACGGAAAAAATACACCTAGTGCAAGCTTGAATCAACACACATTGATGTGGGAGTGATTATTAGATACAAAGATGGACTAAAAACTGGCACTTTCGAGCTAGAACGATCAAGCGGGATATGGTAGGGTATATTGTAAAAATCGAGGGACATCTGAACCTAAAAACGAAGTCATCTGAATTTCAATCTCCATTGGTCAGGATTTTTTGTCGACAGATAGATTGATGAAGACGAATATTGTTACCAGTTGAGTGTATCGATTGATTGTATTTTGGAACGAAGGATTACGAAGGTCCATTACCGTTATGATGATCTTATTTTACTCTTATCGAGTAAGCATGCTTAGTTTTACTTTGCACACATTATAGAGTGAAAAAACCAGTTCTCTATTGTACTCGTTATGGAGTGAAGAAATCATAGTGCTCCTACACCTACTCACCATCGACTGAAGTGGGATCGTAAATATAAAATCCGTCATTTTACTCACTATTTCACTCTCGATAGTTCCTACTCATAATCCTCCAACATTGTACTTGGATCTCGTTTCGCTCGAGGTTTCTAATAATTCTCTTACTTTTTAGTCCTCACTATTGGTTCGCCTGAGAATTCACATGCTCTCCGTTCGGTAGTCGTAGTCTCAGTTTTACAAGATTCTCCTACATTATACTCATATCGAGCGAAGCGAGATAGTTCGTCCTTGCTAATAAAGTTTTTAAGATCCTCCTATTCCATTCTTATATCTCGCCTTGCTCGATATTTCTAAATGCTTTTCACTTTTCAGCACTCACTATCTAGCTTCGCTCGATAGTTCGTTGCTCTATGGTTCGTTGCTCAATTCTTCCTCACTAGTCATAGCCACAGTTTTCAAGATCCTCCTACATTATACTTATATCTTGCTTCGCTCGATATTTCTAAATATTTCTCCACCTTTCAGAACTCACTACCTCGCTTCGCTCGATAGTTCGTTGCTCGATAGTTCGTTGCTCAATAGTTCGTCCGCTAAATCCTCAACAACCTCAACCTAAACACAGTATCATTAATCAGTTGCTCCTCGTCAACAATAACCTCCTTTGAAGAGTCAGAAAACTCAACCATAGGAACCTTGGTAGACTTGTTCAACAACTCGGAGTTGTCAGCAACAACCTTCTTGAAATCAATAGTGTCCTTCTCAACCTTGTACTCCACAAGAACCTCATCGGTGGTGTTCAAACCAGCCTTTTTACGCAAACGCTGGACACGGTTGATGATCTCTCTGGCCAAACCCTCATTCTGCAACTCTGGGTACATGTTCACGTCCAAGATAATCAACATGTCCTGCTGCGAACGAGCCTCGTGACCAGCAGCCGTCTTCAGCTCAGGCAAGCCTCTCTGGACCTGCAAGTCCTCGGTGACGAGCTCAATGCCATCAACAACAATCTTGCCGGACTTGGCAAACTCCTGGACCTCAGCAGAGGTGACCTTTGGCAAGGCAGCCTTAACCTTCTTGGCGTCCTTCTTCAACTTCTTACCCAAAACAGGCCAGTCGGCCACAACGGTGTACTCAACACCATATGCGGCCTCATCATCAGTGATGACGATGTTTCTAACATTCAACTCGTCAGCAATGTAGCCCTTAAGCGACTCAACATCGCTGAGGTAGCCCTTGTCAGCGTTCAAGATGGCCAACTCCTTCAATGGGGTCTTCAAGGAGATGGACTTCTTCTCTCTGATGTTTCTTCCGAGCTCGATGACCTTCTGCATTCTCGACACAGCAACAACAATGGAGTTGTCGAATAATTCCTCACGCACGGTTGGGTAGGACAAAAAGTGCACGGAGCGCACATCCTTGATGGCCGGGTTGACACAGAAGCTCTCCAAAAGCTCGGCAGTGAAGTATGGTCTGATCTTCTGGTAGATGTTCTCAGCCAAGTATGGCGTGAACGGAGCCATAGCACGCGACAAGGTGAGCAAGGCCTCGGCCAAGGTGTTCAAACCACGCTTGGTGTCGACAATGTCACTAGCATAACCCTTGATTCTACGACGGTTGAAACGAATGTACCAGTTGGTCAAGTCGTCGATGAAGGAAAGAAGACGTGGGACAACGGTGTACAATCTGTAACCAGTCATCTCCTCATGGATGAACTTGATCAACGACTGGATGGAAGCCAAGAGCCACTTGTCCATGACGTTGTCAGAGGTGAGCGAGGCATCGTAGACAAAGTCCTCGCCGTTCTCCTTCTTGAAGATATCAACAGCATCCTTCAAGAACTTGTACGAGTTGTACCATGGCAACAACACACTAGAAACCACCTCCTTGACACCTTCCTCCTTGAACTTCAAGGTCTCAGCACGCAAAACCGGCGAGTTGATCAAGTACAAACGCAAGGCATCGGCACCGTAGTTGTCCAACACGTGGTGTGGGCTCGGGTAGTTCTTCAAACGCTTGGACATCTTCTTACCATCGGCAGCCAAAACAATACCGGTGACAATGACGTTCTTGTATGGCGAGGTGTTGAACAAGTGCGTACCCAACACGGTCAAGGTGTAGAACCAGCCTCTGGTCTGGTCTAAACCCTCAGAGATGAAATTGGCTGGGAAACCCAGCTGGAAAGACTCCTTGTTCTCGAACGGGTAGTGCTTGGAAGCAAAAGGCATGGAACCACTCTCGAACCAACAGTCAAACACCTCCTCAACTCTGCGCAAAACACCCTTGCCCTGCTGCGAAGGAATGGTGATGTGGTCGATGCTCTCACGGTGCATGTCAGTGATGCCCTTCACACCACTCAACTCCTCTAACTCGGCAATAGAGCCCACACAGCGCACCTCCTTGTAGTCATCCGAAACCCAAAGAGGAATAGGAGTTCCCCAGTAACGGTTTCTGGAAACATTCCAGTCACGCGCGTTGGCAATCCAGTTGGAGAAACGCTTGTCCTTGACGTGCAGAGGCACCCAGTTGGTCTTCTCCACGTTGGCCAACATTTCGGGGATGATTTCACGCACACGCACAAACCATGCAGGCACGGTCTTGTACATCAACGGGGTGTCAGAACGCCAGCAGAATGGGTACGAGTGCTTAGCCTGCGAGTTGACGAGAATACGGCCCTCAGCAGTCAACTTCTTGAGGATCACCTTATCGGCATCCTTGAAGTACAAACCCTTGAGCTCACCGCATGTCATCTTACCGGTGTCATCCACCACCTCGGGAGGGTTCGACGACTCGGTGATGATGCCTGCCTTGATGGCAGCGTTGTAATCCTCCTCACCGTAAGATGGGGCCTGGTGGACAACTCCGGAACCGGAGTCATCGGTGACATAGTCGGCGAGAATCACGCGGAATCCAGTGTCCTTGAACTCCTCGTAGAAGTAGTCAAAGAGCGGCTTGTACTTCAATCCCTCGAGCTTCTTTCCCTGGAATCTCTCCACCACCTTGTACTTGGCGGCCGCAGGCTTCTTGTACAAGGCACTCAACAAACTCTCCATGAGAATGTAGTGCACCTTCTTTTCCTCGTCGTAAATCTTGACGTACTCAAACTCTGGGTTCACGGCGAGAGCAATGTTGGCTGGAAGAGTCCATGGGGTGGTTGTCCATGCGACCAAAATGGTGTTTGGGTCGTCCAACAATGGGAATGCCACGGTAATGGCAGGATCATTAACCTCCTTGTAGTTTTGCTGAGCCTCGAAGTTGGAAAGTGGAGTGGTACAAGCAGTGGAGTATGGCATCACACGCAAGCCTCTGTAAACCGCGTTTTTCTTGTACAACTCGCTGAATGCCCACCACACCGACTCCATGAACTCCGGGTAGAGAGTCTTGTAGTCGTTGTCCATATCGATCCAGCGGCCCATACGGCTGATGATTTCACGCCAGTCCGAAGCGTAACGCATCACAATTGAACGACACTCCTTGTTATACTTGTCTATACCCATAGCGTAGACGTCCTCTTTGGAGGTGATACCCAACTTTTTGTCGATTTCATGTTCGACTGGGAGACCGTGGGTGTCCCATCCGAAGCGTCTTTCAACGTGGTGGCCTGTCATTGTTGCGTAACGGGGGATGATGTCCTTGACAGTGGACGCCAACATGTGTCCATAATGTGGCAAACCGGTGGCAAAAGGGGGTCCATCGAAGAAGGCGAAGCGGGGGAGGTCTTTAGTGAGCTCGAGCGACCGATGGAATGCGTTAAGCGAATCCCATTCGGCGCCGATTTTCTCCTCCTCACGGGGGAAGCTGAAGTGTTCTGACATGAGGAAGTTTTTTTTGAAAAAAAATGAGTAATAAAAACGAGCGTCGAATGAACGAACTACACGAGCGAACGAACTTCACAAGCGAAGCGAGTGAAGTGAGTGAGTGAGTGAGGAGTGAGTGAGCTTAGATTATAGAAAAGAGGACAAGAGGAAGAAGGAAGAAGGAAGAAGATGAATGAAGAAGGGGAAAGGAAAAGAGTACAAGAGGAAGGAAGAATGAAGTAATATAAAGTGTAAAAAGAGTACAAGAGGAAGGAATAATAAAGTAGAATAAAGTGAAAAAGTGAAGTAAAGTGAAATAAAGTAAAATAAAGTTGGTGAGTAGAGTTTGTTTAGTAAGAGTAAATTGAAAGATTATAGTAACAAGTGAGTAGAAAAAGTAAGATATTAAGAGTCAGTAGAGAGAGTAGTAAGAGTAAAAGATATGGAGAGAGTAGAGTAGGGTAGAGTATATATGGAGAGACCAAAGTAGGGTAGAGTGTATATGGAGAGACCAAAGTAAGGTAGAGTTTCTATGAAGAGACTAAAGTAGACTAAAGTATCCATGGAGAGAGTATCAAGAGAAAGTTTTAAGAACGTTCACTCACTCACTTCACTCGCTTCGCTCGTGAAGTTCGTTAATCAGTCGAGTCTCGCTAATCACAGTATTATTTAATGGAACAATGAAATCGACACAAAAAAAGGAAACTGAATGTCAGTGCAGGCGGAACGTTTTCAGATGAACTGACAATGACTCACATTACTACCACTAATTTACTACTCACATCACTACTTACTAATTTTATACACACTCAGTTCACGGTTCACCCATTTACTACTCACCCATTTACTACTCACCTATTTACTACTAATCTTTGTTATATTTCACAAATTAATCAATTAATCACTTGTTTTCAAAAGTTCGTACAATTTAATCTTTTTGTATTTCACTAACTCATAATCTTTTTTGTATCTAACTCACTTCACGAGCAAAGCGAGTGAAGTTCGTTCCCTCATGACCACCCGAATACCCAAAATCATCCCCAAACGCCCCCTTACACCACTCCCCTCCCTTCCCCCCCTGTCAACAGTCGTTGTTGCCCTCCTGGGTGGCGTCGACCTGATGTGTTTGACACACATCCTTGCTCAAAAACCCTACAATGTCATCGCAGTCACCATAGACCACCAATACCGTGAATCCTCTTCCTCCGAAGCACTCAAAGTGGGATCATTAGTGTCCTCATGGGGCGTCCACCACCGAATTGTTCCACTCCAGTACGAAAAACCCGTTCATACAATCTCCAACTTCGAAGAAGTGGCCCGAACAAAGCGATACGAAGTCCTTAATCAAATTTGCAAAGAGTATAATGCCCCTTTGTTTGTGGGCCATAACTTGGATGACCAGCTCGAAACATTTGTGATGCGGATCCGTATGAATTCGTCATTATGGGGATTATCAGGGTTGAAGGATGAAACTACGGTTCCGATCGGTACTTCATCCACGCGTCTCTATAGACCCTTGTTGAATGTTACCAAAGACGATATCCGCGCGTACTGCCGTGAAAATGACATCCAATGGTTCGAAGATGCTACTAATGAAGACATTTCGCTCACAGAACGTAACTGGTTCCGAAAACTCATCAAGAATGGTACTCTCGATAGAAGAAATTTGATGGACATTTACTCCGAGGTGTGCGAAGCCCTGGAAATGATCGAGCATAAGCTGCTTGCGTTAGAATCCATCGTGCTTGCACACAAAGATAGACGTTGTGGTTCGGCAGTGGTGACATTTCCACACAAACTCCTCCAGGGGGACAACCAGCTTGTTTTGGCTCGTTATTTGTATCGATTTCTTGCGGATCTCACCTCCATCAAGCACTACCACTGGGCATATGCCAAGATTGAGCGTCAGCTTGTTCCTGCCATTTCGCGAGGGGTATCATTGTGCACGTATCTCAACTTGGTTTTTTCCACAGTGCGCAAGGGCGACGATATGGAGATGAGGGTGTGTCGACAGCCCATGTTGCGGGAGGATGTGATTCGAAACAGTGTACGGGTTGAGTTGAGTGGATGGAGCGAGTGGATAGAGTTTGATCGTCGGTTTATGATTCGTTTGAATGGTCTGGGGAGTGTGATTATGCGACCGTACAATCATAAGACGGACAAGCGGTTTGTGGAGAACTTGGTGGAGTTAGACAGTGAAGCTAATGGAGTTCCGGTGATTTGGAGGGATGGTGAGGTTGTGCTGGTTCCGACGTTTGGGGTAGATGGGGAAGTGGAGAGTGAATGGAAGTGGGGGAGCCAACTTCACGAGCAACTTCACGAGCAACTTCACGAGAGAAGCGAGTGAAGTCAGTGAGTGGGTCAATCTTTATCATAAAGAGATGAAGGATAAGTTGTGGGAGAAGAGGGGGAGAAGGTAGGAGCGGAGAAGTGGATATTGGACTGAATAGATGGGAACCATGGGAAAGAAGTGGTATAATTAATAGATGGATATGGAAATATAGAAATATAGAAAGATGGAAAGAGATTAAGATAGAGATAGAAAGAGAGAGATACAGAAAGAAAGATATAAAGATAGAGATATAGAGATAGAAAGATAGAGAGAGAAAGATACAATGAAAGAAAACATAGAATTAGACATAAATAAACAGGATGATAACTATAGGTATTATTCTAGGAATAACAACTACTACAGGAATTAATACAACAGGAATAGTACTATAAGAATGACTAGAGTGAATAGAACAAAGAATTACTAGGAATAACTAGGAATGAATGAACAAGTAATAGTTATAGGAATGGAACCGAATTGAACAAATTATCAGTATAGCAATATATAGGAAGAGTTAGAATAGGATTAATCTCTATACTATATGATTGAACAAGAATAGTGTAAGAGCTGATATAACTGTATACTGCATATAATAGCACTCTGACTAAAGGCTTGTCCTAGTATTCTCAGAAACACCGGACGGATTCTAGTCGTGAAATTATGAGTGGCATGATTTCACACTAACACTGAGATCTGCAACGAATCCAAACCTCTGGAATCAACTATAATATGTTTGGACAAACAAGTCGTAAGTTAATTTCGGACCTAACGAGTGGGATCCTCGATATACGGTTAAAAAAGTGGGGACTGATGAAAAGGAAGGAATTAAAAGAGGGGACTGAGGAAAATGAAGGATGAAAAGTGAGGACTGAGCCTGTATCATGGTTGGCATAACTAGCATAGGTATATATATTACATAAGCACAAATATCATACAATTAAACAAAATTACCTAATCATATATTACATAAGCAGCATTGATTACATACGCACAAATTTCATACAATTGAACAAAATTACATAAGCATAAATATCGTATTATCGAACAATATTACATAAGCACAAAGAATATATAAAAGAATATAATTACATAATCATGAATACTACATAATCGAAACACCTTATATTCAACTGTCCAACATATGACTATGTGATTAAGTGGGTGTGTGAGTATATGACTATACTTTGTGATTAAGTGGGTATCGGGTATATGAGTATATGACTATGTGTTTAAGTGTGTGCATGTGGTTATGCCCATACTATGTAAGTATCTGAATGAACAACATATTCGCTCGCGAAGTGTAAATAAACAAAACGTACTTTACGAACTGAATTCGCAAAGCAATGATGTGAGCGAGTAGTAAATGAGTAGTAAATGAGTAGTAAATGAGTAGTAAATGAGTGAGTAGTAAAGTAGTCACTATTCACCCACACTCACTGACTTCGTCAGTGAGTGTTCGTATGAAGTCAGTGAGTGTTCGTATGTTACATTGGAAACTCATGCATGACTTGTTTGGAAAATTTGCAGCCATGTCTCGATAGAACAGGGCGTGGCACGAGCAAGAGAAACCGAATAAGCGCCAAGCGAGCCAGCACAGCAAGCCCAAGCGAAAAATAACAGGCTCTAGCCCCAGGGCACAGGGTTACAGGATGTGCCTAGAACGAACGCATATGGTGCATACATCGGGTTTTCCCCGATTACTAAAAGAATATGACGCAGCGAGCGACGCTCGTGCCGTGCATTGTGTGCCCATTTTTTTTTTTTTCGATCACCGAATTTTGCGTCATACACAATGTTGAGCACCATACACAATGTTCTAGCGCACATTAATTTAGCGATGATGCACCCTACACATTGTTGAGCGAAGATGCGCTTGGTGTCAAAACTCCGATCCCGAACAGTCGCTATACGCAAACGATCCAGCAAATTCAAAACTAGTCGTGTTGGCTTTACAAGTGCACACCCACATTTAACAAATTTCGTTGCACCGTATATGTGCATCACGATATATGTGCATTACAGTTTGCACAAAAATGCAATAGAAGGATTACTACATATAATCACAGAGACAATTAACGTGCATTTGACAGACGTGAATGTGGTGATGTCAGGTTTTGTGGCTCAGTTCAGGGTATAAAGAAGATGCACAGCTTGCAAAAGTGCACCGATTACCGGAATTTGCTCACAAATGCCAGATCTGCAACGGCCGCAGCTGTGCGCAATGTTCAACAAAACAGAAATGCAAATGCGGTTAAGAGTGATGACGAGGTTTAAAAATATCCGCAACAGAATACCAAAAATAAATAGACATGAGCTTCGCAGGATGGTGGGGCTGAATGAGTGCAAAGTGCTGAGTACAAGTGACATATATGAACATTCAGGGTGAGACAATAACAACAACGGAATGCGCTTTAAGCGCGGTGCATACACAAGCGTTCACAGGGATTTTTCTTGCATATACTTGACGAATTTCATGCCATCTTGGCTTGATATGTACGATATACGAGTTATTGTGTCACGGAACCCTTTCGTTATTGTTCCGCGCCCGCCCAGATAGAAAAGATAGGAACTGTGTTTACGAAAGCTTTCTCAAAAGCAGCCGGTCATTTATGAAATTCAAAATGCATAAGGTGCATTTGACGTGTTTTAAACAGTATGCAGAGAGGATTATGCGTTTCATGCTTTCGTTTGCGGATTGAGCATTCTTCGTATTCGATGTTTTTCTATATTAAAGGCACGTGCTTCGTATATGCACCAACTTCACGTGCGAACTTCGAAGCGAGTGAAGTGAGTAAGTGAATTTATTAGACAATTGAACTATCGACTTCACTCGGAGTGAGTGAATTTATTAGACAATTGAACTATCGACTTCACTCGGAGTGAGTGAATTTATTAGACAATTGAACTATCGACTTCACTCGGAGTGAGTGAATTTCTACATTATAGAGACGAATGGTGAATAAATATTATAGATAGTGATTGCTCCGATGGGGTAAGTTCATTCACTCCCTCACTTCACTTGCTTTGCTAATGAAGTTCGCTCATTCAGTCATCTCTATTAATATTTATTCACTACTCACTTCCCTCGGTTTTCTGGTAAAGTTAGTCACGGGGTCTTTTTTGCGGCCATGGTTTTATGCTTGTAGTGGAAAATATGTAGAGTTAATACAGCATGCGGTTATTGATATGGGGTGTAAAATATGAGCGAACGTCTGAACGAGCGAAGCGAGTGAAGTGAGTGGGTTATAGTGAAAATATTACAGAAGTACTGTATAAGCAAATAAACATAGGTACCTGAAAGAATGTGTGAAGTACATTCCAACGATGGACTGATATGAATGGTTTAGAGAATATTCTGAAAGGCTGTAATTAAAATGAAGGGTATTATGATAAGAGTGGTGTTATGATAAGAGTGGTGTTATGATAAGAGTGGTGTTATGATGAGGATATTATAAGAGTGGTATGATAAGGATATTATGATAAGGATTGATAAGGATAGTATTAGGGAATATAAATAGATTGCGATAAAATGTGTAAGGAAAATGTGTATTGGGGTAAAAGTACGGCGTATAAGGAAGTGTACAAAAATACGGTGTAATTAGTGATATTAAAGGTTAAATAAGGTGAGATAATAAGGTGAGATAATAAGGTGATGAGATAATAAGGTAATGAGATAATAAGGTAATGCGAGAATAAGGTAGTTAAGTAGATAATGAAGATAAATAAATGAAGGATGTTGTAAAACAGGTGTAAAATAGAACGAATGTAGAAATATTAGATGTCCAAATATGTATTATTCAAAAGAGGAAATTCAATGGCTGCAACGTTGTGCTTAGGAGGTTGCATTTGAGGGAGATTTGAATCTGCAAGATTAGTATACTACTCCGAACTTCATGAGCAAAGAGAGGGAGCGAGTCAGTGAGTTAGTGAGTGAGTAAGTTAGTTAGTTAGTGAGTGAGTTAGTGAGTAAGTTAGTGAGTAAGTTAGTTAGTGGGTAAGTTAGTTAGTGAGTGAGTTAGTGAGTAAGTTAGTTAGTGGGTAAGTTAGTTAGTGAGTAAGTTAGTAAGTTAGTGAGTAAGTTAGTTAGTGGGTAAGTTAGTTAGTGAGTGAGTGAGTAAGTTAGTTAGTGAGTAAGTTAGTGAGTGAGTTAGTGAGTAAGTTAGTTAGTGGGTAAGTTAGTTAGTGAGTGAGTTAGTGAGTAAGTTAGTTAGTGGGTAAGCTAGTTAGTGAGTAAGTTAGTAAGTTAGTTAGTGAGTAAGTTAGTAAGTTAGTAAGTTAGTGAGTTAGTGAGTGAGTGGGTGAGTGAGTGAGTGAGTAAGTTAGTTAGTGAGTGAGTTAGTGAGTAAGTTAGTGAGTAAGTTAGTGAGTGAGTAAGTCAGTGAGTAAGTTAGTTAGTGAGTAAGTCAGTGAGTAAGTTAGTTAGTGGGTAAGTTAGTGAGTAAGTTACTCAGAGAATTTGAAGTTTTGCTACCATGTATAATTCAGTGAAAGTGAAGTTTTGTGCAGGGTAGGGTGTACTCCTTATAGTTAACATACAGATTTACTCTTATTGAATAAGTATAAAGTAGACATAATGATCAACATGAAGTCATAATGATTAACACAAAGTCATAATGATTAACATAAAGTAGTATTAAAGTACATAAAGTAGTAATAAAGTACATAAAGTAGTAATAAAGTACATAAAGTAGTCTTAATGAATAACCAATTATATGTCAGAGCAAAATAGTTGAAGACATTGTTCAGGGTCATCCACATTAATTTTCATTAATAACATGATGTGGCTCATTTCGCTCGTAATGTTTGTTTAATCCATCTCTTATTCCATGTGTGTTCACTCGCAAATTTTGCTCAATTCATCTCTTGTTCCCTATGTATTCACCTCTTCAATTATGTGAGTTCACTCACTCACTCACTCACTCACTCACTCACTCACTCACTCACTCACTCACTTCACTAGCTTCGCTCATGAAGTTCGTTCCGCTTTGCTCGTAGTTTTGTTCCCCTCTTTACTCCTTTTTTTGCAGCCAGAAACTCAACACTCCAAAAACTTACCTTTCAACACTTTACCGTATTTTAGAACCTTGAATATGTTCATCTTCCACCACAGTAGTACCTTAAAGTATCTTACCATTGTTCACTCACTCACTTGACTCGCTTCGCTCGTTAAGTTCGCTCGTTACTCGTTAGCTAATTCGTAAAAACAATCATATTTATCTTTTTTTTTGTTTACAATACTCGCGTATGGACGACCTACTAGACACGAACTCACTTCGGAGGTTCATCCAAACGCTCCTTCCGAACGACGAGCTTCCACTACTCGCTTCGGAACTGGTATTGGGTCGTTTTATAGGCTCACACGGACCAGAAACCCTCTTCATCGCAGGATACCCAGAATCAGAATTAGACGCGAGAAGACAGGTAAACAAAGATCAGAAAGATGCTGATCTCGAGAAAGATAGGGGGTATATTATAGATGAGAGAGAAGGTACAAGTGAGGGTCAGAGGGATCAGAAAGAGAAGGATCTGAAGGATCAGAATGAGAAGGATCTGAAAGAGAATGATCAGGACTACCAGAAACAGAATGATCAGGACTACCAGAAACATAATGATCAGACAGGAGAGAAAGAAAACAAAGAAACAGAAACTAAGGAGTCTCACCTAAACCCCACTCAATCTACCCATTCCTCTAATCAAATAAATCTGGATCGAATCATAGATACATCTCCCGGATACCATGTGGTCGAAGACCTCTCACTACTTCCAACCCCCCCATACCTCACAATGCTCATCAAACAGAAAAATCCCATTGGATCCAACGCCAATCTCCACACTGTATTGAACATCGTCAACATGCCCTCATCATCAAACACCAACGGGTCATTCGAGGTTCTTCGCTCGTTGATAAACCATGGGCTAGCACCATACTTCGACATGCTCACCAACGTACAAAACGAAGAAGCAGTTCTGGCCACCAAAAAGAAGTTCAATGAGTTGGCCTTATCATTACAACACCTCCAGCAGCGAATTCAGATCCCGGACCTCCTCATATCCACACATCCGGCCATCAAAGAAGCACTCTCACAACCAAACGAAGGGCTCAACGAGCTCGTGGATGACGATACAACGCTCGCAAGGCTCACAGAAGACCCGGTGTTCCTTAATGAGCTCACCCACATTGTTAATGGGTGGATTGCACAAGTCCAGGCTGTGACACGACTCACACATTCTCCTCACGATGGCGACAGTGTGCATGACGAGATCCACTTCTGGCGGTCCATGGAGCTGGCACTTCAAGGCATCGGCGCGCAGTTGAGCTCCGACGAGGTGCAGTTGTCCATCCGCGTGTTGAACAAAGCCAAGCGGTTCCACGTAACGCTCAGCTTCCAGAACGACATCGCGTTGGGTGACAAGTTGGCTGCCTCGCGTGTGCACAACGCGCTTCTCCGTGAGCTCCCCATCGAAGAACTTACAGCGGTGGACGTGGGTCTTGGTGGCATTGAGCGTGCGGTGGTGAACATCTTTAGCCATCTCAAGGCTCGGTTGAAGAGCCTGACCACGTATCCGCTCACACGTGCAGTGGAGCTCGTGGAGGTGTTGGTGGGGGACATTGTGCACAAGCTCCGCGAGGTGTTGGCGCAGCGCAACGTTATGGCGCTTCAGTACCGCGAATTTGTCCAGCTCTGTGACACCACGCTCGCGCAGATTTTTGCAGCAGTTGACCTGAACATCAAGTTCATGGTTAACTTGGTACGTGAGTTGTTGCGCAAACGCCAGGAGAAGTTTGTCATTATTAAGATCAGCCACGACTCTTATACCGAGTTGAAGGCACACATGGTGCACCTCAGCCAGTTGCGCGCAAACCACGCCAACCTTCTCGTGGTGTTGGAGCGGTTTCTTGGCGACGGGGCCGCGCTTTCCGAGGCCTACTCGAGGTTGTTAGTGCCATTGAATGCCATGGATGTGACGCCACAGGGCCGTGCGGTGTTCCGTGCGAATGAGGACGCGTATCTTGGTGTGCACCTGCAATTAAACGGGCGCATAGTGGCCAAGCTCAGTGTGCGGTTTGACTTGTGCAAGTCTGTTGCAGACTTTCTTGCTGTTTTACGACGTTTCAATGGTTCTGCACGCCAGACGCTCCTCCTGTTGATTACCGACGAGTACAAGTTGAAGATTTTGGCGGTTGCAAATTACGAGGTTGAAAGTCTTGTGGCCATGGGTGGCGAGGCGGTGATGGAAGCAACTGATATATTGGGGGGCAACCACCGTCTTTCGCACATTGCGTGGCAAATGAGTGTACGTGCCAAGTTAGGGTTTTATGTTAGAAGCTTGTCAGAGTTGCTTGGAAATGAGTGGAATGAATATGCCATGGGAAGTAAGATCCATGATGCGGTGAACAATGCTCTTGAGGTATTGAATCCCGAGAGCGAGTTTGCGGACTGGTTAGCCGAGATTGAGAGAGACTTGGACCGGTTCGGGGGGCGTATATTCAAGGAGGAGGACGGGGGACTGTCAATTGCTCTGCCATCTTCAATTCCGCCTTCCCCAATTCTCTCCCTCCCCCCAAACACCCACCAGGTCACCTCACTCCCGTTCAAGATCCCCGTGAACCTTCAGCTCCGGATTCGCAAGGTCGAGCAGCTTCATCCGTTTGCATCGGAGCTCGAGGAAACCGTCCAGCTTATGGAGTCAGTGTGGAATGACCTTCACACGAGTCCCCATGGCCAGCACTTGGGGTTCCTTGTGGAAAAACACCAGAAAGCGGTGTTGGTAGCAATGGAGGGTGTCCGCGAAGTGGAGTGGGTGCAGTTGGAACGCGCGCTTGATCTCCAGCACGCGGACCCCGATGCGTCCAAAGAGCATTTGGCCGAGGTCCAGGCGTTGCATGCAGTTAATGACTGGATCTCAGCGGTGTACCGGTTGTACGAGCAGACGTCGCGCTTGGCTGTACTCGATGCCTTTCTCCAGGCACAGTATGAGGGGCTTCATGAATGCGAGTACACGGCAGATGCCATTCGTGTGTACATCAAAAGCATACGCAGTGAGTACAAGCAGTTAGTGGGGATGGACGGCTTGGATCGCTTGGCCGACATCATCGATGACCAATTGCAACAAATTTTGATCAAGCGGTGCACTGACAAGTTGGAGAGCATCCAGAGGGAAATGGACGGTGGAGGCAGTCCGATCAGCGTGCACTATCTTTTGTTCGAGGACCAGACCTTTAGCGTTCTGCCGGGCTTTGAAACAATCAAGAAACAGGCGTTTGAGCGAGTGAACGAAGCGATCCGAGTTGTTGAGTGTCAGGAGATGTTGGGAAAGAAAGAGTTGCGAGAGTTGCAGTCCCTCAAGTCTACTCAGTCGGACAGCCAATCCCCTGATTCTTTCTTACGGCCCCTCACTCCGCCTGCCTCAGCAATTCTCTGTGCAATTGACACTGCTGTGGATGCTGCAGAGCACTTTTTCCATCAGTGGAAAACTGTGCAGAATCTATGGGAGTTAAATCTCGACACAGACATTGCAAAGCTCGGAAACCTAGACCTGTCTCCATCCTCACTTCCCGCATGGGTCAAGACACTCCACGAGGTACTTGCGATGCGCGCAATTTTCGACAGAACAGAGCCGTTTTGCAACTTCAGCAACTTGATCCGCGTCGACTTCTCCAAAGTACAGTCTCGTGTGACTCTTCGCTATGACACATTCCAGGCGGCATTTTTCCGCGCCATGAGCGAGCCATTTGCAGCCGCACTCGCCGAGCTCCAAGCTGAGCTTCTCCTGGCAAAGGCCTCCCTAGAGTGCCGCTTGGACTTCCAGGCAAACCTGACCAGCATTGTGCGTGGGGTTGCCGACTACCTTCGCTTCCGCGACCGTGTTCCCGCGTGGAGCGCGCAGATTGACGAGTACAAGCAGCTCCAGGTCAATATGGTACGTCACCGATACAAGTTCGGTGCCCAGTGGACACACGCAGAGCAATCCGAGGCTGTTCTCCAAAGCATCGAATCGCTTATTCAGCGCAAAGTGCACCTTCTTGAGGACAATGCCGAACTTGCCGCGTCCAAAGTTAAGGCCGAGGCAATCCGTGTCCAGGACGCTGTTGTGGCGATTTGCCGCGACTGGCCACAGAAGAAACCCGTACTGGGTCTGTTGGAGCCCGCAAGTGCCATTGCGCTGTTGGGGACTTTCGGAGAGCGGTGTGCCAAAGTTGCCAGTGAGCGTGCTGCAGTAATGGAGGTGGCTACGCGGATGAATGTGCCCATCAGCCTTCCTGACGATGTGGAGGGAATAACGGCTGAGGTTGCTGACTTCAAGGCCGTGTGGGCGTCAATCAATACGTTATGGGAGGGACTTGAGCGCGTGAAGCAGCAAAAGTGGGTGGAAGTGCCCACGCGTGTGCTCCGCAAACAGTTGGATGAGTTGTTGGCAATATCACGCGGGCTTCCTGCAAAGGTGCGCCAGTATGCTGCGTTTGACGAGATCCAGGGTGTGGTGAAGGGATATATAAAGAACTTTGCGGTGGTTTCGGACTTGCGGGGTGATGCCATGAAGGACAGACACTGGAAGAGGTTGTTTGAGGGACTCCACGGTCAGGAATACGAGAACAAAGACGATAAGAATGAAGAATATGGTATGAACAGACATGATAATGAAAGAGACAAGAAAGAGCACATACTTCCCAACTTACTTGTTGGAAAAGTTTTCTCAATCAACTTCGCCCTCCATAACAACCTCATCCGGTCGGTGCTTACACAGGCCGCAAACGAAAAGACCATTGAAGACAACCTCGCGGACATCAGAACCACATGGTCGTCGCTCAGCTTTGAGACGTTCACGTACGAAAACAAGTGCCGGCTTGTGCGCAACTGGGATGTGCTTTTTGACCAGTGCAATGGCGACATGGGCACGTTAGCTAGTATGCGCAATCTGGCTCATTTTGGACCGTTCGAGGCCGAGGCGTCCACGATCTCCGATAAGTTGAGCAGGCTATATGTTGTGTTGGACACATGGATCGATGTTCAACGTCAGTGGGTGTACCTCGACGGTGTTTTTGGCAGCACCAGTAGTGACATCAGGGCGCTTTTGCCGCTGGAGCTGACGCGCTTCACCAACATCACGTACGAGTTCATGAGCACGTTGAAGCGCGCATATGCTCACAAGGCTGCGATCGACATTGCCTCTGCGGACTTCCAATTCGAAAAGTTGTTGGCGAGCTTGGTCAAGGTGAGACGCTCGCTCACGGAGTATCTTGAGCGCCAGCGTGAGTTGTTTCCACGCTTCTACTTTATTGGAAACGAGGACTTGCTTGAGCTTATAGGTACTGGGAACGACTGGACGCGGGTGGGTCGGCACTTGAAGAAGATGTTCACGGGCATTGGGCTGGTGGAGACGGACAGTTCGCTCATCACGGCGGTGGTGAGTGAACAGGGTGAGAGGGTGCCATTGGTGAGGCCAGTAAATACTGAGTGTCGGTTGAATGAGTGGTTGGCGGCTTTGGATGTGGAGGTGCGGGTTTCGTTGGCGACGATGGTTGGAGGGGCTTTGCAAAGGATGGAGGAGATGATAAGGGGGAAAAGGAAAGAGGGAGAACAGTCAGAAAAAGACCTGGTAGACACTCAAAACCAAAACAGCATAGAATCCTCCCCATTGTCAGCCCTTAAAAACCTACCCACCCAAGTATGTACAGTGGCACTTCAGGTGGTGTTCACGCGAATGGTCGAAGAAGCTTGGGCAGATGCCCCAAGTCACACACTCTCAGACCTCCACTCGTGGTACGTAGATCTCATGTCAGAGTTCTCATCGGCAATTACAACCACGCCATCAGGGAAACTCCAGTATCTCGTGATTGAGGTGCTCCACCAACGCGATATTCTTGAGCGGTTGATGTCATCCACATCGCAAGCTTTCGAGTGGAGTATCCAGCAGCGCTTCTACCACCATAACACCGCAGATATCCTCACCTCTGTGACGGTGAAGCAGGCGGATGCCACATTTGTTTACGGCTTCGAGTATCTCGGTCTCCCGGAGAAGCTTGCGTACACGCCGCTTCTCGACAAGTGCTTCTTGGCGATGACACAGGCACTTGACCAGCGTATGGGAGGAGCACCGTTCGGGCCTGCGGGTACGGGAAAGACCGAGTCGATCAAGGCTCTCGGGCACAATCTCGGAAAGATGGTTTTGGTGTTCTGTTGTGACGACACGTTTGATTTCCAGAGCATGGGACGGATTTTCTTGGGGTTGTGCAAGGTTGGCAGTTGGGGTTGTTTCGACGAGTTCAACCGTTTAGATGAGCGGATTTTATCGGCGGTTTCATCGCAGATCGAACGCATTGAGACCGGTTTGCGTACCGGTGATGCTGTGGAGATGTCGGGCCGTGAGTTTGCGGTTCACCCCGAAACAGGGCTTTTTGTTACAATGAACCCGGGGTATGCGGGGCGTTTTGAGTTGCCGGAGAACTTGAAGAAGCTCTTCCGCGGTTTTTCGATGGAGGAGCCAGATAGGGAGATCATTGCCGAGGTGTTGCTTACTTCGCAGACGTTTAGGCATGCCAAAGAGCTTGCGAAGATCGTGGTTCCGTTGTTGACAGAGGTGGGTGCAAAGTGTTCGCGCCAAAGCCACTATGACTTTGGCTTGAGAGCGTTGAAGGGCGTTCTAGGGGGCTGTGGGAGGAAGTTGAGGAAAGAGAGAAGAAGCGACCTGGAAAGCACCCCATTTTTTGAAAAGAGTATTCTTGTTAGTGCGCTCACAGAAACCGTGCTTCCCCGACTTACGCATGCCGACGCGCAGATCTTCACTGCCATTCTAGCCAAGTATCTCCCTGGGGTTCATGCCAATACGCTGGAGCACGCGGAGTTTGTGCGTCATCTCGAGGCGTACGCGGCCAAAAACGCACTTGAGGCTCTGGACCAGTGGATTTCCAAATGTGTACAGCTCTACCAAGTGCAGGCTACGCACCACGGGTGCATGCTTGTGGGTGATGCGGGCACAGGTAAGAGTAGAACGTGGCAGCTGGTTCTCTATGCGCTTGGGCGAACAGAGCGCGTTGATGTGGTATCGCACGTCCTTGACTGTAAGGTGCTCAGCAAGGAGCAGATCTATGGGTCATTGGACGATGTGACACGCGAGTGGACGGATGGGCTCTTGACACTGCTTTTGCGGCGCATCCGTGCCAATCTCCGTGGTGAGCTTACTAAAACAACATGGATTGTGTTTGATGGAGATGTCGATCCCGAGTGGGCAGAAAACTTGAACTCGGTTTTAGATGACAACCGGCTCTTGACGCTCCCCAATGGTGAGCGGATTGCGCTTCCCGAAAAGGTACGGTTGTTCTTTGAGGTCGACTCGTTGCGCTACACTACGCCGGCCACTGTGAGCCGTGTCGGCATGGTGTGGTTTGGGGCCATGGTTGGCGTGGATGCGCTTGTGGGGCAGATGATGGCGGAGTTGGAAGTGGAGTACGGTGCGAATTTGGACTTCCAACACGAGTATGTTAATGCGGTTAGGAAGATAGTAACTGCGCAAAGAGTTGCGGAACTTGTGCGCATGGCTGACCCGCTTCTGCACATTATGGAGTTTAGTGCGCAGCGCTCTGTGGGAACCTTAGGCATGTTGTTGCGAGCCGAGGGTCGTCGATATGCGGAGTACAGGGCCGAGCAACCCAATGTTCCGGTTGATGTTGACCGGTATGCGTTGCGAGTGGCACAAGTTGCGCTGGCATGGGCATTTGCGGGGGGTGTTCCGGAGCACGAAAGAGGGAATTGGGAGAGAGTTGTGGGGGATGTTTTCAATGAGGAGATGGTGGATGAAGGGGATGAAGCAAGTGGCCAAAGTAATGCCCCCCACCCTCTCTTCTCATCCGTTGTATCCCTCCCTTTTGCCTCGTTCGAACACTACAATGCACAACTTCACACAGTCGACCTCGAACCCCATGAAGTGATCTCGCCCACCACAGTCATCCCCACACTCGACACACTTCGCCATGAGCACCTCATTCATAACATTCTCGAGGAACACCGCACGCTCCTCCTCTGTGGCCCACCTGGTTCGGGTAAAACCATGACGCTCCTTGGTGCGCTTCGCCGGTCTCCACGGTTGGACGTGCTCCCCCTCAACTTTTCCAAGGAAACTTCGCCGTCCAGCTTGATGCGTTCTTTGGAACAGCACTGTGAGTATGTACAGACACCTTCGGGGCTCACATTGGGTCCACGTGTAGCAGGCAAGTGGGTTGTGGTGTTCTGTGATGAGGTCAACTTGCCCGGTACCGATCGCTACGGAACCCAGCGCGTGATCTCGCTTCTTCGCCAAATGGTGGAGCACAATGGGTTCTGGAGAGTCAAGGACCAGCAGTGGGTTGCGTTGCGAAACGTTCAGTTTGTTGGTGCATGTAACTCGCCCAAGGACCCAGGTCGGCATGTACTTAGCCCGAGGTTCCTCCGCCATGTGTCGCTTGTGATGGTGGATTACCCGGGTGCCGAGTCGCTCGAGCAGATCTACAGTACCTACTGTACTGCCACCATGAAGTGTGCACCGGACTTGCGTGGTTTCACAGCCAGTGTTGTGGGGCTGATGATTGAGGTGTACACCAAGACATGTACCGAATTGGCGGGCAAACAACCGCAGTATGTGTACTCACCGCGTGAATTGACACGCTGGGTACGCGGGCTTCTCCAGGGCTTGCGTGCCAAAGAGTACACGCGGTTAGCGGACCTTGTGAGGCTTTGGTTTCACGAGGGCTTGCGGTTATTCTACGACCGTCTTGTAGATGACCACGACCGTGCGTTCACAATTTCGCTTTTTGAGGACGTGGTGACAACACACTTCCCCAATGTGCCTGTTCCGCAGGGTCCTGTGTTTTTCTCGTCGTGGCTCACTCTGGCCTACGAGCTGGTCGAAGCCGATGCGCTCCGGGCGTTTGTGGCCGAGCGTCTCCGTGTGTTTTCCGAGGAGGAGACTGAAACCGAACTTGTTCTCCACGAGGACATTTTGGAGCACGCGCTCCGCATTGACCGAGTGTTGCGGCAGCCACAGGGTCACATGATCCTTGTGGGTCCGCCCACGCGAGGCAAGACCACTTTGGTGCGGTTTGTTGCGTGGATCAACGGCTTGCGTGTGGAGCGGCTTGCGGTGCGCACGGGGTACACCCTTGCGGATTTTGACGAGACATTGCGGGTGCTTCTTGTGCGGTGTGCTCGTGGCGAGCGCGTATGTTTTGTTGTGGACGAGGCCTGTATTGTGGAGGCATCGTTTGTGGAGCGAATGAACACGTTATTGGCGAATGCCGAGATTCCGGGGTTGTTTGATGGGCAGGAGAATGTGTTATTAGGGGTTTGTCGTGAGGAGTCCAGCGCGCAGGGCTTGCTGTTGGAGGAGCCTGAGTTGTATGCGTGGTTCATGGAGCGGGTTGTGGAGAACTTGCATGTTGTTTTTACGGTGGGAATGGAGGAGAGAGAGAGTGGAGACAAGAAGATTGAAGGTAACGGAAAGATTGAAGGTAAAGGAAAGATTGAAGGTAAAGGAAAGATTGAAGGTAAAGGAAAGATTGAAGAAAGTGACGCTAAAAGTGAAGGGGTAAATCCCTCCTCGTCCCTCTTATCATCACCCGCACTCTTCAACAGGTGTGTGCTCTCTTACATGGGCGACTACTCGGAAAACACCCTTTTCGCTATAGGAAGAAGGTTGGTCAGCGTGCCAGCGGGCTCCACCTACGTTGGAGTGGCCCTCCGTGGCATTGAAAGAACAACCTTGGCCGACTCCGTGGTCGATGTCATGGTCCTCATCTATAAACAGATGAACGCCTACCCATTGTCGTTCTTTTCTCTCGTGTCGCACTTCTCCAGAGTCCTCGCCTCAAAACAGGACAAACTCGAGCACACACAGCGACACGTGACCGCAGGCCTAGACAGGCTCCGTGAAACCGTGGCCCAGGTCAAAGTTCTCAAGGCCGAGCTCGCTCAAAAACAAGCGTTCCTCGAGCAAAAGGACCGCGAGGCCAAGGCCATGCTCAGCCGCATGCTCACCGAGCAGAATGAAGCCGAGCGCAAGGAGGAGTTTTCGCTCGCATCACAAGAGGAGTTGGAGAAACAGGACGCAGTCATCAGTGCTCGCCGTGCTGCCGTCATGGCAGATCTCGCTGAGGCCGAGCCCGCAGTGGCTGCGGCACGCGAGGGCGTGCAAAATATTAAAAAGCAGCACTTGACAGAGATCCGGTCCATGGCAAATCCGCCTGCCGCAGTCAAGATGACCATGGAAAGTGTGTGTGTGTTGTTGGGTCACACGGTTTCGTCATGGCGTGAGGTTCAGCAGGTGGTGCGGCGTGAAGACTTCATCAGCAGCATCGTGGGCTTCGACAATGAGGGTCTGTTGGATGAAACCCGTCGGCATGAGATGGAGACAAAGTACCTTCTGCGTGAGGAGTACAACTACGCTACGGTACACCGTGCAAGTAAGGCGTGTGGTCCGCTTGTGCAGTGGGTGTTGGCCCAAGTTTCGTACCTGCGTGTACTTCAGAGCATCGGGCCCATGCGCGCGGAGGTTGCGCAGTTGGAGCAGCATGCCAACAAGACGCGTGCGCAGTTAATTGCCGTGGACCAGATGATTGCCGAGCTTCGCGAGAGCATTGAACAGTACAAGGATGACTACTCGAACTTGATCCGCGAGGCCGAGAACACCAAGACTGCTATGCGGCTGACCGAGGAGCGTGCGGCACGTGCCATGGAGCTTGTTGACAGTCTCACGTCCGAGCGTAACCGCTGGAAGGCCAGTATTGAGCGTTTTGCTGTGGAACGCGAGAAGTTGGCGGGCAATGCGTTGATTTCTGCTATATTTGTTGTGTTTGGGGGAGGAATGGACCAGCAGCAGCGCGATGATATGATGGCGGAGGTTCGCGGCATGTTGGCTATGAGAAATATAGGATACGGGGTTGGAGGAGAGTTTGAGGAAAATGGAGAGGAAAACGAGGAAAACGAGGAAAACCAAGAAGAAATTGTGAGTTTGAATGAGTCCAACATGACTCTGTCGAAGTCAGACACTGTTCAGTCGAACAAGTCAGACATTCTTCTATCCAATAAGTCACATCCTCCTACCCTATCTTCCACATCCTCCCAGAACCTTTCCATCATTCGTTCAGTCCAGCATACATCCGTACCACTCATCATCGACCCTGCTAGCGAAGCACTTCCACTTCTCAAGTCGGCAACAACAACTAGCTTCCTTAACGAGCTGTTTGTGCGCCAGCTCGAAAACACCCTCCGCTTCGGAGGCACGTTGGTGGTACAAGATGCCGAGCACTACGACTCCATCGTCGACCCTGTGTTGCGCCGTGAAATTCGTCGCAATGGAGGCCGCTCCACCATCGCTATCAACGGCAAAGAAATCGACTGTCTGCCGCACTTCCGCTTGTATCTCTACACCCGAGACCCTGCGGTGGTGCTTCTGCCATTTGTGCGTGCGCGCACCACGCTTGTCAACTTCACCATCACAAGCGGCTCGCTTGCCAGCACGGTGCTTGAGCGCACGTTGGAGGAGCTCCACCCGGCCGTGGCGAAACGGCGCGCAGATTTGGTGGCTCTCCAGCATGTGTACCAGGCACGTTTGCGTGGCTTAGAGCGCGACTTGTTAGCTCTGTTAAGTGCCAGCACTGCCAGTATACTCGACAACGACCATGTTGTGAGGTCATTGGAGACCATCAAGACCGAGGCCGTGGACATTGATGCAAAGATGGCGCTGAGCTCTGCGGTGATGGCGGAGGTTGATGAGGTCCGTGCTGCCAACGCGCTGTTTGCACGTCACTGTACGCAAATCTTTGGTCTTCTTTCTCGTTTGGCTCGTTTGGGGCGTTTTTACCATTTCTCCTTGGACACCTTCATGCGTGTGTTTGAGCATGTTTTGCATGTTCGTGGGGGATTGGATGAGTTGTATAAGGAGACCTATGCGGTGATTGCGCCGTCTTTGAGTCATAGGGAGAGGGTAGTGTTTGCGCGTGCGTTGGCGAGGGAGAGAGAAAAGGAGAGAGAAAAGGAGAGAGAAAAGGAGAGAGAAGAGGAGGGAGAAGAGGAGGAAGTGAGGGATGGAGAGGAAGAAACAGCTGATTCAAAAGTTGAAATAACAAGAGCCGAAGATTCTAATTCCCGTGCTTTTGATTTCTTCTCTGGAAAAGGACCCTACTCCTCCAAATACGACCTCGCCCACTGGGCAGACTCAACGCTGCCAATAATGCTTGTTTCTCCTGATGGATACGATGCAGCATCCACCGTTGAACGGTGTGCACAGGCCCGTGGTGCCAAATTGGCAGTCGTCTCAATGGGTGCCAAGGAAGGTGTGGACATTGCTCAGAACGAGCTCTCCTATGCCGCAACACACTCTTCCTGGGTTTTGATCCAAAACATCCAAATGGCCCCCTCGTGGTTGAAACACCTCGAGCGTCGTTTGGATTCGTGCGAACAGGCCCGTGTGTTCTTGACGTGTACAACGGGCTCGCGTGTGCCCACGTCGCTCGTGAGCCGCCTGAAGGTGTTGCTCTACGATACACAGCCTGGAGTGCGCAACGTTGCGCGCGAGACACTTGGCTTGGTGCTGGAAGATGTGCTCAATGGTCCACGTGAGATTGTGCATGTGGTGATGTTATTGGTGTGGTTCCACACCGTTGTACTTGAGCGTTTGCGCTATGCTCCCATTGCTTTTGCTAAACGTTATGATCTCAACGATGCAGACTTCACTTCTGCGCTCCTGGTCGTGCGGCGTGTGTTTCTGCGCTTTGGGGCGCGCTCACACGTTGCTCCCGAGGACATTCCGTGGCTCGAGTTGCGTTACTTGATTGGGTCCATCACATATGGAGGGAAGATCGATAATGCCAGCGACTTGGAGTATTTTGAGCAGCTTGCAGCACGCCTCTTTACGGTTGATTCGTTTGAGGTAAACTTTGATTTGGCTGGGGTTCTGTGTGACTCGTTGCGTCTTCCGGAGGGTGCTTCGACCATTGATGGTGTACGTGAGTGGATCGACCTGTTGCCGGATGTTACACCGTTGGGTTGGATTGGGCTTGAGGAGGATGTGGATGCGCAGATGAGGGTGAGGGAAGAGGAGGAGGTTGAGGAGTTGTTGGAGAGGTTGATGGAGAGATAGCTGAACGAGCGAAGCGAGTGAACTTTCTTTATATGGAGAGATATCTGAACGAGCGAAGGGAGTGAATTTTCATTATATGGAGAGATATCTGAACGAGCGAAGCGAGTGAACTTTCGTTATATGGAGATGCTGAACGAGTTAGTGAGTAGGTGAGTAGATAAATAAAGTTATTGAGTGAAGAGGTGAGACTCAGTTGAAATGAGTAAACGAGCAAAATCAGTAAAATGAAACGAAAAATAACTGTAATGACTCAAATAACCTACAATAGAGATATGAGCGAGTGACGATTGTTCGGACTAAAAAAGGTCTGTTTTTCGAAAGAGCTAAAATGATCGGAAGTCCCTAAATGAGCATTAGACTGAATTAGAAGTGTCAGATGTATTCATACTATTTATTAGAATAAAAGTGAGTAGATGTATTTGTTGAATGCATTAGAAATGAGTGGATGTGTATATGCTAATATGAAGAACATAGCAATAGAGGTATGGTCATGTCAAGAAATAGTTGAACGGGAAATCGAACAACTGTCTTGGTATGATTTGTAAGTTAGTCTGGTTTAGGAAAGTTTTGTAAATAAGTTAAAAAAGAACGTATTTATAGCTTGACCTTTAGTTGTTGGATTTGACACCAGCAGGTCCTACACCATATTCCCTCGGCTCTCTCACCTTCCAAGAGGACCAGTCGTTCTGGCCCAGATATTACTAGCTCTTCTACCCGAAAGCCTTTATTGTAATTCGGTGCTGTATGCAGTATGTTTTCACCCAATACCTCAAATTGAACAAATTGAGTTGGAAAAATTGATAATCGAAATAAATGTAAAGAAGGAAAGGATTGTCATGTTGAGGTAAAAGATAAAATGAGTGAAAATGCTGGGATGAGTGGGTTGGGATGGGTACGATTGAGTTGGAATTGTGACGGAATTTGAAGCGATTGTTAAAACGAGTGTTGAATCTGTAAAAAGATTGCTAAAATGAGTTGAATGATTGTTGGAATAGGTAGTGGCTACGTGTGTGAGCTATATAAAGATTGGGTAATTAAGTAGATCTCTTCTGCAGCCCCAGAGACAGGACTAAAGTATCCTCTAGTACGTCTGAAGTAAAAACAAAAGTGAGTAACTGGAAAATAAGGGCCTTGAAAAGTTGCAAATTGAGTGAAATGAACAAAAATTAAGAGATAGCCAACGAGTGAGCCAACTGAATGAGCACACACACACTAACGTAATCATTATGCTTATTACTATGTTTGTTCACACACTAACGTAATCATGTTTATTACTATGTTTGTTCACGCTAACGTCATACTATGATGTTTGCTCACTCTCTTTACAGTTTTATTGTTGGGATCATCTCTTCCTACGTTTTGTTCATTTACTCAGCTATCTATATAATGTTTTCTCACTACCTTAGCTATCTCTATATTTTCTATTCACCCATCTAGCTATCTCTATATTGTTTATTCACTCACTCGCTTCAGGTCAGTATAGGGTTACTTCACTCATTTAACTATCTCTATAATGTTTGTTCGTTCACATCATTAGTATCTAAAGTTTATTCACTCACATCATTTATGTCAATAAAGTTTATTCATTCGCTATGTTAAATGTTCGTTCACTCATTCAGAAATATATCCAATAGTGTTCGTTCACTCTTTCACTTACTTCACTCGCTTCGCTCCTTCAGGTCGTTTGCTCCTTCAGTTACCTCTCCAACGATGTAAGTTCACTCACTCACTCACTCGCTTTACTCGTTCGTTCGTTCGTTCAGTTATCTAATAGTCCTTACCAAATCTCATTATAATATACAAACATCTTCCGATGCACTTTTGTTGGAAGTGTGAATTAAATAATACAATTAAATAACTTACTCGTCGTCCTCCAAGGTCTGAGCAGCAATTCTGTCCAAGTCTCTCTGACCGTTCTCAGAGATTCTTCTGCCACCCTTTGGAGAGATCTCCAAAACACCAATCTTCTGCAAAGCCTGCAACACTCTTCTGTTGACAGAACCGGAAGCGTCGGCGTGTCTGTGTGGTCTGAAACCTCTGTTGATGGCACCACCGTACAACTTGTTCAACTTACCAACACCAACCTGCTTTCTCAAGTAGATGTGTCTGGCAACAGAAGCGGCTCTCTTGTAGAACCAGGTCTCGGACTCCTGTGGTGGCAACTCGTTACCAGCAGAGGTCTTGACGAGGTCAACGTAACCTGGAACCTCCAACTTACCCTGTCTCTGCAAGAACTGGGCGTAAGCGTTGATGAAATCTTGAGCTGGAACGTCTCTGAAAAATGTTAGTGATTGTCTTTGGAGCTTACTGAAGGGGGTTAGAGAGTGCAACGTCACACCAACCGGCAGCATGGGGTCATACTGATGATCGATAAATCCACCATATTGATGAAAAACTATAGACGTTTGCGAGAAATGGAGGTAGCACTGCTACATCCATTCACTCTCTATCCACCACGACAGACAAAGCTAGACTGAACATACCTGACGGAAACACCTGGCATTATGTCTATTGCTTTAAGTTAAAGGTGAAGAAAAAAATTAATTTGGCGGATCAATGGTCCTTTTTATGCGTTTTTCGTTCCTAAAATTTTTCACTTTAGGGCTTAGCCCTGATGAGGTTGAATTTTTGCGGTTGAATTTGTGACTGAATTTGTGAGACTGCCAATATATGAGACTGACAATATGAGACTGACAATATGAGACTGACAATATGAGACTGACAGTATGAGACTGACAATATGAGACTGACAATATGAGACTGACAATATGAGACTGAGGAATGGGCTATGAGTATGATGAAGAGTTATGATACTTACGAGGCTGTAGTCAAAGCCAGTGGATAGGAGCATAGTGTTCGCTAGAATGTTACTTGTGGTATTGATTGAGTAGAAGAGTTGATGGGTTTAGGAGAGCATGAGGGCAGTTGATTCGATGGAGAGATTTTCATACTCCATGGAATGGCATGCAGTATTCGGTGGAATAACTATGTAATCACTTGCACTACTCGATAGAATGACTCTGTATTCACTTGCACTTTTCGTAAATAGCTTATTTCAACTCGTAAAACATCTGATACACCATCTACAAATTCACAATGAGCATCACGTACTCCATCAATTACAACGCATACTTGGTTCGTAAAGTTTGCACGCACGGTTTCTCCACCATATCTGTATTCGTTCAATTATCTATGTTACTCACTCACTTCACCTTCTCCATGTTTGTTCACTCACGAATGAACGAAGTGAGTTCGTTCGTTCGTCTACGCACATAACACCCATTATAAAATTAAACTTACAAAACTCAAGAGGAAATGTATTCGTACAAGTTCTAAGCTTAGACCTTGAAACCTCTAGATCTCCGTCTACCTCTAGCTCTCTCGAACTTTCTGCCCTTAGACAAGATTCTTGGGGCCTTGTTCTTGTGAGGACCGAAGCCGAAGTGTCTGACAGCCTCTCTGTGAGATCTTGGTCCTCTCAAGATCAAAGTGTTCTCACCCTTTGGAGCTCTCAAAGCCAACTGGTCCAAAGTGATAGCCTCACCACCAGCCTTCAAGATGGTAGCTCTGGCACCAGCAGTGAATCTCAAAGCAGCGACAGTGGCCTTAGGGAAGTTCAACAATCTGTTGTCGTCAGTAACGGTACCGACAACAACGATAGTCTTCTGCTCGTTACCCTTCTTCACCAAGGATCTGGTGATTCTGGAAACAGACACTGGTGGTCTGTTGATCTTGGACAAGAACAAAGATCTCAAGATGACCTTGTTGAACTTGGACTCAGCACGACCTAAATTATGTTAGTATAAATTCTCGTCTGCTCGAAGACGCACATATACACATATGAAACATATGGTAAAGTACTCGCAGAACGCTCTTCCGCAAACAGGAAATCACTCCGTTCGCTGGCCGAGGCTGCGGGTAACTGCAACATTCGACATTCTGTTTGTTGCTAGTATGTCCACTAGCGGAAGAAGTCAAGTTTCAGCACCGCTGCCATCAGGCGGAAAAGCAGGCACGCAAATAAGCGGCGCGTTTCTCATGTCATTCCAAAAGGAATATGTGTAAAGTGTTCTTCAGGGTTTGGTAGCGATTACGTACGAGCCAAGAAGGTGTACAACTTGACCAACATCTTCAAGTAGACGTTGTCAGACTTTGGAGCCTGTCTGTGGCCAGATCTGATGTGCTGCTTGCTAGTGTGATCTCTACCCATGATGTCTAGTTTGATGCAGTGTAAAAAAAGGGAAATCACTAAATATATATGAATGAAATTTTTTTCACGGCAGGGAACGCCATCGAGAATCGTGTATGGGGCAAGAGCCCTAAGTGGTCACGTGATATAACGAACATTACGTGCAATGTGAGTGATGTGAGTGAGTGAGTGAGGATGAGCGTTATGTAGACTAACGATGTTTGATATAGATGACTGAACGATGATCGGGCTATTATATAGATAACTAGAGTGATAATCTTGTTTGGATAACTGAACGAAGAGGCATTAATTGGATAACTGAAGGAAGAAGCATTATTTACATAACCGAAAGAATATTATATTTGAGTAATTGGGTAATCCACCCCTTGTAGGGATAAACCTTCTAACTTGCTTGTATATTTCAGGGGCGGATCTTAACTACTTGTATACTCTTCTCTGTGTCTAGGGTTTGAGGCGGCAGGCAGTCTAACTCTCCCCATTATTGTGATATGCAGTACCACATACCTTCAGTAATTATGTCAGGTATTCCACCATTTAGTGGGAAGCATAGCTTATGACTTGCTTGTATATTTAGTGATGTTAGCTACCTACTTATATACTAAGTCAGTTGCTAATGTTTATGTTAGCTCGAGTAAGTAGCGTCTAGTTGAGAGATAATAATACCTGACATATTAGTACACTCTATAAGACAACCGAATCAGTAAAGATTTTTTTATTACTGACGATCGAAGGTACGCTACACAGAGTAACGAAAGTGGGCTGACTTTCCAGTAGGAAGTGTGGTTATATCGTGTAGGCAGTGTTTCGTTATGCACAATCACAAAGGATCCGGAAAAGAGCTTAACGAGTTGATCGTAAACACTAAGTATATCCAGAACATGACATAAATTGAACCCACTATACCAAAGGCCTTATCAATCTTTTACATAAACTTTTCAACTAGTATACATAAATCTCCAATACTATACATAAACTTCTCATCAAACTAGTATACATAAATCTCTATACATAAACTTCTTATCAAACTACATACACAAACTTCTCATCAAACTACCATACATAAACTTATCAAGTATACATAATTTCTTATCAAATATTCCATTCATTTCTCAACACTACACAGATTAAAAATCAATTTATTAACGAGGTACCAATACACAGTATACCTCACTGTGAGCAATACAAAACAATCGATCAACACTTTGAGCAACCCTAATCAGCACTACAAATTATCATTGATCGACGCTACTGAGCAAGTGATCACGCCAATTTGATCACATAAGCATAATCTACCACGTACATCATACACTACTTCGAAAATCAACCATAGAAGTAGTTTACAGTAATTATTGAGGGAGCTGGTTTAACAGTATCATTGAACAGTATCATTTTAAAGCTAGTTTAACAGTATCATTGAGGTAAACTTAAGATCAACCGCTCAATCAACCATTCAATATCAACCACCCAATCAACCACCCAATCCACTAACCCACTTTTAATCAACATTATCACCCCCCCCCATACACCTACTATGCCTCAGCTTACGCCAATCAGAGGCTTCACAAATACACCCGTGACAAAGTCAATATGCATTACATTCACATTCCTCACATTCGTATTGGCAATCATAAGTCTACAGCACATCTTGCGACTTGGAATTGACCCTTATATTGTAGAGTACTCCCAGTATTGGCGCCTTCTAACCTACCAATTCGCTACGATAAACGAATCCGACTACTTATTGGTGACTGTGCTATGGTTCTACTTCAAAAACTTGGAACGGTTTTACGGATCCCGCAAGTACTTGTCTGTGGTGATTCTGTTTGCGTTGTTCAACGGATTCTCGTGCTTGTTATTCATGGCAATGGGCCAATTGTTTGCCTACGCTTTCATGAACATCATCAACATGTTGTTTTTCAGACAACCCAACGACTTCTTCGAGTACAAAATCACATTTTTCAACGAAGTAGCTCCAGGTCCTTTAGGCGTGTTGGCCTCGTTGTACATTTGCTACAACACCTTCATCCCTCCGTCGTACAAGTTCACGATCGTGATCTCGAACCCGTTCAAGGAGCAAGTACCAGAAGATGTTTCCGAGAGTTTGCAGTCTAGATCTCCATCTCCAAGCCCGCTGTTTTGGCAGCTGTCATCTTTCTGGGCCAAATTATCGGGGTCGGAGCTCACCCTTTCCGATCGGTTTCCCGTGCATCTTGTGTTTGGAATTCTCGCTCTCAACAATGGCACACAATCAATGATTCCAACTTTTGTTGGTGTGGTCATCGGCAGGTTGTATGCACAGGACTTGCTCCCTGGAAGAAGCTGGCTAGTTCCGGGGCCTATTTTCAGGATTTATGTGGATCCAATCCGGTATGTAAAGCAGACGCTTAGAAGCACACGAAGGGTTATTCAACGGAGGGGTGGATATACTGAAGTCACCCCTGAAAGCGAAGCTGAGGTGATTCAGGGTGGGCAAGATGCGCTGTTGGGGATATTTAGATCTGAAAGTTATTGAACGAGCGAACGAACTGAACGAACTGAACGAACTGAACGAACTGAACGAGCTGAACGAGCTGAACGAGCTGAACGAGCGAAGCGAGTGAAGTGAGTGAAGTGAGTGAGTGAACCAACATTGAGTAGGAAACGAGTTAGTGAACGAATATAGAGTAAGAAATCGGTGAGTGAACGAACATTGAGTAAGAAACGAGTGGGTGAACACGAAGAGATTAAAGGAATGAGTAAAAAGGAAGACATTATTAAAGGAGTGAGTAAACATGGAGATAATAAAAGTGAATAGGACGTTTTGGGTTGTGATAGCGAAATTTACTAGCGTAGAATGTAGGTGACCATTTTGAATACAAGGGGGTACTCTAGAACTAACACTGTGCTCCTAGCTTTTGCTTCTATTCCTCTCTATTCATATCTCTATTCATGTTTCATTCACCCTTCATTCACCCTTCATTCACCTTTCATTCATATTTCATTCACCATCATTCACCTTTCATCTCACTCTTCTTATCTCTCTACTCGTGACCTATTCCTCTCTACTCATCTTTCATTTATCTCTCATCCTCACTCTCCAATCATCTCCCTTTACCCTTTACTCATATTATCAACGACCTATTCATCTTTATTCATCCCTTTATTCATCACTCTATTCATCAATCTCGTATTACTACTCTTCCCCTTCATCCCTACTCCACATTCTTCTCCTTCTTCTCCTTCTTTCTTCTCTCCACATCCCAGTTATACAACCTCGCAGTGTTGACCTCCATAGTGGTGATGTTGGACTTCAAAAACTCCAAGTCCTCCTTGACCAATTCCAACAGCTGGACGTTCTTCTCCAAACGTTCCTTCAACAAGTCCACAGCATCATCAAGCTGGTACTCCAACATCACATCCGCACCCAACCAGAGGTTCACGGAATCCAAGTCCTTCAACGAAATCTCCGCTTTTGCGTATAACGTGTCGTTTAACTCGTAGTTGGTCAATATCTTGTCATCATCATCATCGCCGTCCTCTAGCAGCTGTTTTTTTTCCTTTATGAAGTTGATAATGTCCAAGTTTTTCTCTATGTCAGGGATCTTGGTGTTCAAGTCGGCCAATTGCTGCCTTTTCGACACTTCCATGTATTTGTATTGTTGTAAGCGGTCCTGGAACTGCTTCATAATTGGCTCAAACTCAGTCTCTGGGTCCTTTATGATGGAATCCACATTTTCTATGAATGGGGCTTCTGGAATTCCACGTGGATTGGTTTTAGTGGGTCTATTGTTAGTTGGTTCTGGGCTGTGTAGAGGATACTTACTTTAAGATGTCAGTCATGGTGTTCGTTTTTTTTTTGGTGAAAATATGGGTGCAAAAAACTAACGAGCGAACTTCACGAGCAAAGCGAGTGAAGTGAGTGAGTGAATATACATATTCTTTACTTCAGTCATATCTCATTCTTACAATAATATGGTATGACTGAGTAAACATATATGTCCTACACTCATATTTCATTATCACAATAATATGGGATGAGTGAATATAAATGTCCTTTTCTTCAGTCATATTTCATCCTTACAACAATACAATATCCTTCTGCAAGCATTTTATG
This sequence comes from Kodamaea nitidulidarum, assembly GCA_030674215.1. Classification (NCBI taxonomy): domain Eukaryota; kingdom Fungi; phylum Ascomycota; class Pichiomycetes; order Serinales; family Debaryomycetaceae; genus Kodamaea; species Kodamaea nitidulidarum. The sequence goes on along the minus strand of JAJLWI010000064.1, from coordinate 6,889 downwards.
TTGACTCACTTATCCACCTCTTATTACTATCTCTGATGTTTTCTAACTCACACAATCATCTCTAATATCCTCATCCACAATTCGTTCATTCGCTTAGTTATCTCTTAATCCATGTTTGTTCACTCCTCACACTGGAAATTTTTTGTCGGTATTTCTAAAATACCATTTAGTAATTCTCACTCACTCGCTTTGCTAGTGAGTGAGTCCATGTTTATCTACTCACTCACTCACTCGCTTCGCTCGTGAATTCGTTCGTTCATCATAATAATCCTTATATTCACTACTTAGATCCATAACCAGCTGCATTCTGCTTCTTTCTAACATCAAAAGTACGCAAAACACTCTCTGCAGCTTTGACTCCAGACAAAGCCATGGCACCAAAAGTGGGCCCCATTCTGTTGGACCCATCAACCTCAGCCAACTCCATCCCAGCAATAACTAAACCAGGAACAACCTCTCTAGTACCCTTAACAATTGCATCCTCAGCCTTGTTCATATCAAGACCTCTCATTCCACCTAATTCAAACGAAGCACTCGTGGGCTCAACCCGCACAGAAGGGGTCTGGAACCCTCTAGTAATGTCCTTTGGTGCCTGGCTCAACTGCTCCAATCTCTTGGCACAAAATGCCCCAAAAGGTCCATCATGGCCCGTGGTGGACAATACAACGTTACAGTTGATGGTGTTGGGGTCCATGCAGGACTGAGTGTCATGGTTCAACGTAACCAAAGTCCAGTTGGTCACCACACCAGCAATGCGCAAAGCACCCGTGGTTTCGTCACGACGGGTGATCAAATCCTCCACAGCAGTTGCATTGAACAACTTAACATTGGGGAATGTCAATACCTTTGACAACAAGGTGGACATGAACAAAGCAGCATGTTTGACCACAATGTAGTCACCTTCATCCTCGTAGGCAATTCCCAACTCCTGGATAAACAAATGGGCTGGTTTTCTCAATACCATGGCCGAGAACAATTGGCCTCCCAACCAACAACCACCACCAGGCGATACCGAGGCCTCAATAATGGCAATCTTCAACTCTGGTCTGTTTTTGGCCAAGATGTACGCAGCGGACAATCCAGCAGATCCAGCTCCAACAATTACCACATCAGACTCTGTGTACTTGTCCAAGTCGGCAAAATAACGTCTGGTCATGGCTCTAGAAACGGTGGACTCTCTGATGGGTGCAAATTTGAAGGACTCCCAGTTGGCAAACGATACATTTGCATTATCGGCGGTGCTTTCAAAGGTCAAAGCATCATTGACTGGGGTCAAGTGCAAGCTGGAAAAAGTAGCGGTTTCAGTGTTGGATGGTGGAGTCATATTGATGGTGTGGGTTTGGAGGAGGGGACAGTAGGTTTATATATGGAAGGGAGAAGATACGTGGAATGATGGTTTATATAAGGCAATTGTAGAGTAATTGGGTTGCTTTCTCGGAGTACCGCTTATGCACTTATACGATTATGTTTGAATATTGACGTTGGTGGATGTGGTCTGGTGATATGCGGTATGATAGAGTATGTGCTGTGGGTATGCACTTGGACAAGGCCGACACTGACACACAGATAATCCCAAGACAGTATTTAGGTACCTTCTATAGGTATAAGTTCCGGTACATGTCCTATTCATGACGGACCTGGTTCCTCCGTTCTATGCGCATGGCTGCAAAATCTTTTTCTAGCGCATATTAATTTGCACCCATATGCGCTAGAGAAAAAAGAGGCTTTCACGAGCGAACGAACTTCACGAGCAAAGCGAGTGAAGTGAGTGAGTGAGTGAAGTGAGTGAGTGAGTGAAGTGAGTGAGTGAGTGAACAAACATTATATGTGGATAAGTGAATGAACTTCATGAGCGAAGCGAGTGAAGTGAGTGAGTGAGTGAACTAACATTATATAGAGATAATGAACGAACTAAAATTATATAGAGATAATGAACTAACGAACTGAGTTAGTGAACATACATTATTCAACACAAGAAGATGGTTTTGGGGGTTGAGGAGAGGGCAATGGGTTTTCTGTAAACAAATTCACCCAAAGGTATATTGATGAACTTCACGAGTGAAGCGAGTGAAGTGAGTGAGTGAGTGAACTTTCATCATATACAAGGAATGAACGAGTGAGCTTTAATTATATAGAGAGAATTGAACGAGTGAGCTTTGATTATATAGAGAGAATGGAACGAATGAGTAATCATTATATAGACAGAATTGGACGAATGAGTGACTTTCAAAAGATGTCTAGAATACATTATATTGGTCATCTTTGGAAGCCATTGTATGTACAGATTTCTAGAATACTTTGTATTCGATTGATCATGTCTATGATTTAGGGACCTACTTCGGAGTATATCAGCTATAACGTAATAAACTACATCAAACTGAATGAGCGAAGCGAGTGAAGTGAGTAACTTACGACTGACTTCCTTACTGAACTTACTTTTCACCCAAAGGTGTGAGCTCAAACAGGTGTGCAATGGAGCTAGCGTATTATTTAGGTTACTCAATTACATCACTCCTATTGTACATCACACCTATACCCAAAAATTCACATTAAGAGAACCTGTTTCTATAGCCTTATATAGATTATTTCCATCGTGAAAGGGCGAGTCAGCTGTGAAAACAGCCGAGTGCACAAGTCAAGTCAGGGCTTGGATAAAGCTTGGGTGTTTAGTTTTATGACTAGTGTAGTAAACATACATTGTATTACAACCTGTGCCAGATTGTATCAGAAATATAAAACTTATATAACTTTCTGGACATCTTGTATTATGGAAACTTGTAGACCTTCAAGACGATTGATGCCATAACATTAACTAGAACAAAAAGCACCTTGATTAGAGTTATTTTACTTCATGTTGATGAGGTTTTTGGGGGTGACACTTGTCAAACTGCACTTTGTTGAACGTTGGAACAGGTACAGGTTTTAGCTGATTCCACTGTTAATTGAAGTCGTATATATTCCCCTAAATCACCCTTCCTGTTCCCCAATCTCTTTCTTATTCCTTTCACTATACTACTGTTCTTCTTAGTCTATTTTATTCTTTACTGTTCTTAGTCTATTTTATTCCCTTTACTCTATTCCTCTTCTGCTTTTCTTTTTTTCCGCAGCCACAATCTGCCTTTAAAGTCGCTAAACCGTTCCATTCATGACCCGACCCTAACTTAAATAAACTTTCGAAAATTCTTTCCGAATCCAACCTCAGCACATTACCCTTGGACTCCAACATCTATGTAATTCCCAACCAACTTATCTGACATCTCCTAACCACATTTATCACTCTACCCATGTTCTCACTTTTCTTTATAGCACCGACAATGTTTGTCACTCTTCGCTCATTCAATTGTCATACTCCTGATATTATATCACACATTCACTTGCTCTTTGACAAAATTTCTATGATGCAATCACGCAAAAAGCTCTTTCAGTTTGTTTGCTCGAAAAGCGTCTATGATGTGATCATTCAACTTTGCATATTCAGTTCTTTGTTCATTCGAAAAGTTTCTCTATGATGCAATAACTCACCCAAAAAGCTCTTTCAGTTCGTTTGCTCGTCAGAAAACATCTTCTATAACACAAATTCACACATTCACTCGCTTCACTCGCTTCGCTTGTTCGATAATTTGCTCGTTAACATAAGTCTTCTATGATGCAAGTTCACTTACTCACTCGTTCGTTCATTCGCACATTCAGATAACGTCTCTATGATGCAAATGCACTTACGCACTCACTTCACTCGTTCGTTCATTCGCTCATACAGAAAGCGTCTTCTATGATGCAAGTTCCCTCGCTTCGCTTGTTCGATCGTTTGCACATTCAGATAACGTCACCATGATGCAAATTCACTCACTCACTCACTTCACTCGCTTTGCTCGTTCACTTCATTTGCTCAGTCAGAAAACGTCTTCTATAATGCAAGTTCACTCACTCACTCACACACTCGCTTTGCTCGTGAAGTTCATTCTTTCGTTCGGAAAATGTCTTCTATGATTTAAGTTCACTCGCGCACTCACTTCACTACTCACTCACTTCACTCGCTTTGCTCGTTCAGTTCGTTCGTCAGTTCAGTTCGTCCGCTTCTCTCTAAACCCATCAAAGTACCGCTCGCGGAAATTCTTAATCCCATAAATCTCCAACCCATTCTTCGTCTCCCCCTTATAATCAGCACCCCGCTTAACATACACCAACAACCGCCTCAGCCACTTGGAAAACTCCTGCTCCAATACATAGAGCAACTCCAAACGCTCATGCTGCGGAATAATGTGCTCCTCATAGTCGTCGTTCGCAGTCGGCATCCAGAACGCTAAGCGCCCCCCCTCAGGCATGCGATCCGCCAGAAAACGCAACAAGTCCACAAGCAACAGCAGTAACTCGTAGGGCTTCTTGGGATGTATAAAGTCACGGCGCAAAAAGCCCTTTTCCCCCTCAATCACAACATTCTCACGTCCAGCAGCACGCTCCGGGTTCGGCGCACCGCACACCTTCAAACCCTCACGCACACCGTACGGCGGGTCACACACTACACAGTCAATCACAAAGTCGTCGCGGAACGCATTGTGCGTGAAGTCCATGGTCAACACATCCACATACTGGAGAGTAGTGCCGTACTGACGGAAGTTGGCCGCGATATTTGCCTGCGGACCTTTGCCACGGAGCATCCGTGGATCGATGTCCGATCCCACAACAATACCCCCGTAGTTCGCTGCTGCAACGAGAAACGACCCGGTCCCGGTGAACGGGTCGTACACAATTCGGCCGGGCGCAACCTGTGCTATGTTGCATGTTACCAACGACAATTCGGCGTCGAAAGATGTTGTGCCGATGTATTTCCTGCGCTTGAGGTCGTACTTGTCGAGTACATTGTGAACACGCGGTGATTCACCCACCAAACGCCCGAACCAGAGGTGGAGTGGGGTGAGTGCGGGTTCCATTCCGTGGACCTGGTACTGTTCGAGCACTGTGAAGACCTCGTCGGGGTTCTTCATGCGAATTTTGCCCTCAAAACCGAGGTATGAGAACAGCTCCACGACTTTGCAGCGGTCCTCGTGGGATTTGGACCCCATGTAGGTGACAAAGTCGAACTTGAAGGACGGTTCGCGGTATTTGGCAAAGAGATGGCTATTTTTGCGAACTGATTCGTGGAGCTCTTCGAGGGAGGGACCCTCGCCCCATAATTCGTAGATTCCGCGCGCAAGCACTGAGCGGCTGATGAGTGTGCGGGCATGATCATCGTTGAGCATCTGGACGATGAGAAACGGGGATTTTTCATCGTGGTGTGAGAGGTCCACGGGGATGTTGTTGAGCTGTGCCAACGACTCGAGCTCGGCTTTTCTGAAGTTGGGGTAAGCCTGAGCGAAGTAGATGAGGTAGGATTTCATGGTGATGAAAAAATATTAGTATGATTAAGATAACTGAACATTCACCAAGCGGAGCGAGGTGGATGTGAATTGCGTATTCCAGTGATTTCTGAGCATTGGTTCCGAGTAAGCGAAGTGGATGTAAACTACACGTAGACAGTATGACAACTGAGAGTTCACAATATGATAACTGAGCGTTCACAATATGATAACTGAGCACAGTATTATAACTGAGCATTCACAATATGATAACTGAGCACTCACAGTATGAGTGAGTGGGTGAGTAAAATGAATGGCTGAATGACTGACTGACTAACTTAATGAATGAACTTGTATTATGTAGATTACTGACCCAAACCTTTTTGTGCAAATGCAGCATTTTATATATCAGATGCTGCAAAGGTATATAAGATGCTGCCAAAAGTATACAAGATGCTACCAAAAGTATATAAGGAACTAGTAACACTTCTAAAACAACAATTACACACAAGCTAACCTAATGGGTGAACCCTGACAGTATTGGAGTAGATAACCTCCTGTCAATTCTATATCACTGTGATAACTGAGTATTAACAGTATGATAACTGAGCATTCATAGTATAATAACTGAGCATTCACAGTATTACAACTGAGCATTCACAGTATTACAACTGAGCATTCACAGTATTATAACTGAGCATTCACCGATTAAGCGAGGTGGATGTGAGCTACATATTACTGTGATATCTGAGCATGTTCCGAGCAGAGTAAGGTAAGTGAACTACATATTACTGTGATATCTGAGCATATTCTGAGCAGAGCAAAGTATGTTAACTCATCTCTATATAATGTTTATTTACTCATTCACCCGCTTTGCCCGTTCAGCTCATTTGTTCAATTATCTCTATATTCAATGTAAGTTCACTCACTTACTCACTTCTCGTTTGTTTAATGATTTCTGAGTATTCACCGAGTAGGATTGCGTATATCAATGAATTCCCTGCTCAGTGATGAACTATTACAGTTTGTTTCCGAAAATCACCTAAGAGATGTGACTATATTGTAATCTGAACTAATATGTGATATTTCAACATATTCATGTATGTCAACAAGGAACACATATATTATTGGTATATCAGGAGTATTTGAATAATGCGTGTGCAACTCTGTTTATGTAAACACCATACGGTGGGTCAGAATATATATTTGAGTGCCTTTTAGAGAGAGAAGGGATAGTGGGAGTAAAATGAGTGACAGGTGTTGTATATTTATTCTGTTTTTATATCACATACTTCTTTATTACTTCTTTATTACTGTTAGGTTTTTCACACTTAACTTAGAAAGACTTATAACTAACTTCTTGGAATATTTGACCAAAATATGGGAGTAAATTAGTCAATATGCTCTGGTTTAACTCTTCGATAGTATAAGTAGCTTAGATCCTATATCTCGCGCTCTATTTCTGATTCGGGAGTTGTATTGTACTCTGTGTTCCCCTTTCTTACGTAATGTTAGAAAAGTATCTCTCGGCTTAATCTTCTATATATGGGATATAC
>JAJLWI010000063.1:0-82526 GCA_030674215.1 Kodamaea nitidulidarum | reverse complement strand
GGGGGAGGAGAAATAAGAGAAGGAAGTGAAAGAAGTGAAATAAGTGAAAGGAGTGAAAAAGATGGTAGAGCAGGAAGAATTGAAAGAGATGGTACAAACACAACAAATGAAATAAGTGATGAAAAAAATCATCAAAACCTCAACTCCCCCACCCTCTCCCTCGAAACAATCTACACCCGCTGCTGCCACCTCCGCGAAATCCTCCCCATCCCAGCAACACTTAAACAACTTAAAAATAAAAAAGCCCCCCTCCAGGTTCTCAAGCTCCTCAACCCCAAACCAACACTCATCGATGTGCTCTCGTTCAGTGACTTCATCGCAATAACCCCAATCAACACCATCATCTTCGACAATGTGTCCATGACCACCGAAATGCTCCGGCACCTCCTTTCTGCGCTCATGACCAACAGCAGCCTCGAAAAGCTCCTGTTACGTAATGTGGCCTTTGACTCCACCGGGTGGAAGTATCTCTGCAAGCTCCTCAGTACCAACCTTTCGATCCGTAAGGTGGACATCTCGCAACAGCGTGTGCGTGCCGACACACGTCCCGCGTGTCTCCGCAGTGCGCTCCCCTGGGATATTTTCATCGAAACAGTTGCTACGCGTGGGGGTATCGAGGAGCTCGTGATCAACGGGTGCAAATTGACGGACGAAATTTTCGAGCAGCTCATACAGCGGGCGGTGCGACTTGCGACATTCCGTCTTGGGGTTGCGGGGATCGAGCTCAACACGTTCAAGGCTCGCATTGTGGCTGGATGGCTCGCGGAAGAGGATTGCAAATGCGTGGGTGTAGATGTGGCACTCAATGACATGAGTCAGGGCCAGCTCCGGCCCTTCATTGAGGCATTTCTGCGTGGAACCCTGCGGCTCATGTTTTTCTCGCTCAACATGACCAAGTTGTGCGATGTAGGCGAGACAAGCGAGTTGCTCCGGGCGTTGGGGGCACTTCCACATCTCCGGTTCCTCGATATGAGTGGACTCCCGCAACTTTTCCCGGGCATTCTACCGCATCTCAGCACGATGCTCCCACAATTCCCCGCGCTCAAGAGGGTACACTTTGATGAGGACGAGTTGACGCGTGCGGAGATTGCTGCTCTTGCGGAGATATTCCCGCGTGTCAAGGGCTTATTGCATGTGCTGATGATGGGGAATGCTGTGGACGAGCTGCTGCTGGCGGCTTTGTATGCCGCGGTGAAGCTGAGTCCGCTGATGTTTGCGTTGGACATTGACTACGAGAATGTTCCCGAGGAGATTTCGCAGCGGATTGCCTTTTACTTGATGCGCAACATGGGAGGGGTGATGAACCACGAGCAGCAGTATTCTGCTGCCTTGGGCAGTTCACTGGACCACCATGAGCTTATGTTTGACGGGTCGCTTCTTATGAAGACCGCGGAGCGTATTCTTTCTGAGAGTTCGGATGAAGCAAAGGTTCGCCAGTGCATTACGGATGCGTTGATTGAGCGAGCGCGTACGGTTCGTGCCAGTATCCACCGCACGATCGACGATCTCTTCACGCGGCGTAATGAGGGCACTTTATCGTTGGAGGGCAAGGAGACACTTTTGCGGTTTTGTCTTTTGGACTCGAGTTTGGAGAAGTTGTTGGGTGTTTTCGAGCACCAGGAGTCGAAGGTTCCGTCGTTCCAGCTCAGTCTTCCTACGGATCACAATCTCCACCAGTCTTCTAGCGAGTTTATCATGGCGGGGCCCATCCTTCTGCCGCAAAACACCGAGCGGTTTACGAATGGTATCTTGGAGGATGAGGACCGGTTGGCTCCGCATCAGGTTGTGGTGGAAAACGGCGGGATTCCGGTTGATAACCACACCGGCCGGCCGGTGTTGATGCGGTCTGCTTCGCAGACGTCTATACAGGCGCGGGAGTTGGAGGAGGAAGAGGGTGAGTTCCACCGGCTTGGATTTTTTATGCAGCGGAGGCGGGGGGAGGGGGAGCAGCCGGTATTGCGGGAGCTTCCATCGGGGAGTGAGCTTCGTGATGCGGTTATTGCTGCGAAGGGTATTGATCTGGTGACGGAGTTGATACGGAAGGTTAATGATCATCGGGTGAGTATAGGGACGATATATGGAGTTGGAGAGGGTAAAGGGAAGGAGAAGGGGGAGAAGGAGGGAATGGATGAGGTTGGGGTGGATGAGGTTTATGATAAGTTGTTGAATGATGCTGATAGGAGGAGGGTGGGGAGAACGAACTAACTCACTTCACGAGCGAAGCGAGTGAAGTGAGTTAGTGACTGAATCTACCTTACAAGTGAGATACTTAACCAACTAACGAACTCCACGACCGAAGCCAGTGGACTTACCTTTTTGTGAAATACTGAGATACTGAGTGAACTCACTTTATTGGTGAGATCTGAGTGTACCTACCTTATCGGTGAGATAATGAGTGAATTACGAACCTGAAAGCGAGTCTTGCGGGTCAGTGAGTCAATGTTAACGACTTACTGAGTGACACAGGAATAACACATCACCTTAAAAGCTAATTGGATTTCAAAACAGCTGCCAAATGGATTAAATACCGAGTGGGCCAAATAAATCAAATTCCATGAACACATCGTTATGCAACTGGGGACAAAATGAACACTACAGTCTACCTTTACACTTGGGACTACATAGTACAGGCTGTTCATTGAACTACATACTTTAAGCAGTTTGTACACTATGAACTACATACCTTAAGCAGTTCGTACACCAATGAATTACATCACGCAACCGTACACCTATAATTAAACTCCTCATGAGCCCACTGTTTTGCTGTTCGCAAAGCAATGACTAGTACAAATGAACAAAACGAGATGTTCACAGTAAACCCAGTCTAATACGAGTTTTTAGACCAAAGAACTAGATATGGGTTCAAAAGCAGGTTGAGGGAATAAAATACTGAGTAAGCGTACCTATGAACTCTATACAGAGTTCATTGGTTCCATATAATAAAAGCTGACCCGGGAAGTGTTCCATACACATTGAGTCACAATCCACTGCTTTGCAGTGTTTACATTCAGTTTACCGAAACGAATGAAAATTAATTGAGCCAACTGAAAGGGTGAACAAGGTGCGAACTGGAGTAACCTAGTTGGTGACTCAGGTATCCACTTGGTGGTCCGAATAACTTCATGACACGGTCAACCTACACTTGAAAGAATGGGTTGGCATTCCGGAAATTGACCTCCCAAATCTGTCTACCTGGGGCTAGTCTCCATTAGTCAGCGAATGAGTGATAATATTCATGTGCCCAAATGAGTAACGAATGAGTGATAATACACATCTGAACGGATGAGTGACGAACTGGACAACATGTATACAGATAACTAATGGGCTAATGAACTAGAGTATAGAGATAATGAGTGAGTAATTTAGTTAGTGAATGAGTGAGTAAACTAAGGTTATAGTGAGTCCCCAGTTGAGAAATTTCACTATCAAGCCGATGTAAAAGAGTAGAAGATACTTGTTCCGATCATACCTGCTACAAAAGTTAACAATAATATATTCCGCAACCAAGTCAATGAGGAATAGTCAGTGTATTCTGATTTCAGTCTCGAGTTGTAATATTCTCTGGATTTTTTCTAGGCTTCTTCAGTGGCTGCAAATTCCTACCGTTTTGTGCAAATACAAGAATTTGGGCTTTTTCCCAGTATTCGTGAAGTTTAATTGCTTTACATTATGGCACTGTTATTGCAAAACCTCGCCGTATCGCCCATACAGGTCAGTCCCACAAAAACAGCACCGTTCGGAGCTTCAACTAAACTGCACTACTCCAAAAAGCTTTACTGGATGGGGCGATCCAGCAGACCCGGAGGAGCAGCACTCTCTCTGTTCCCATTCTAATGAAGATTAAAATGCCGTAATGTCTCACCGGATCGCCCATCCAATAACCCAAAAAAGTACCAGTAATCAGCTTTCGACTATCACAAAAAGTTGTTTTTTTGGCATTTGCAGCCAAGTATCCTTTACCGCTTTGTACCAACTTCAACATCCAACTTCAAACATCTTCACTTTTTGACCTTGACCATCATAAACATCATTATCCAGCAAAAACCAATAAATATTAAATAACCGCATAAATGCAACTTAGAACTGAAATCATTAGCATAAACTTGTCGTTCTAATTATAAGTCTTTATAGTAGTTGTACCTGTTAATTGTGGCACGCTTGAACTGGTGGATGTACTTGTCAGTGTGCATAACGTAGGTCCTTCCAGACTCATTATTGTAAAAAATCTTCTTTTTGGTCTGGTCCTAATAAGCTTCCAGCCAGTGGTTGGAATTCTCAAATTTCTCAAAGATGTTGGCCTTGTTGGCCAAAATAGAACGGGGTCTTCTGCTCGCAGAGCTGACCTTAATCCAAACCTTTTTGAGATCCTCCAAAATGGGGCTCACAGGCAGAGGCAATGTGCTTACCAGGAGATCATCTTCCGAATAGATGGAATCTTCACTGTCGCTTGAGTAAACTGAAAGTTCTTCGTCAACTCCCTTTGTCTTAGGAATAAACCAATCGCAAACAATTTGACAAGGTCCAACCTTGGTGTCAGGACTGCATCTAAAGTCGGCATAGCCATAGAAGCAAGACTTGCGATCAATGACATCCGGGGTTTGAATGTCCAAGACTTCCAATTTGATGTCCTTCTTCTGCATGATTTTTGGAACATTAACAGGGGACTTGACAAACTCGAAGCGAATGTCATTGGTTTCCTTGAAGCTGACACTTTTCTTGGTTTTCTTCATGAAGGTCTTCTTGAACTTCTGGGAAACCTTGTTAGCAAATCTTCTAGTGGTAAACTTGATTTCATCTTTGTATCGAGACATACGGTTGACCTCTTTTTGTGGACAAACCTCCTCGTCTCTCGAATTGACTGGAGTGAGCTGTACCTTGACAACTCCGAGAGCTTTTTTGACCTTGATATGGCAGACAGGGGAGTAGTAGAGTCTTGACTCTCTTTCTTAGCCTTTTCGCGTTTCTCCTTTAACGCTTTGATTTGCTCCTTTGCCATCAATTCAGTCTTTTTTCTTTACTCTTTAGCCATTAACTTCTTAGCTTTCTCCTGCTCTTTGGCCTTCAACTTCATGGCCTCCTCCTCTTGCTTCTTTTGCTTTATTTGCTCTTTCTGCTTCTTTTCCTCGCAGCTCAATTTGCTGCTGTTGAAAGTAAACATGTTCGTTAAATATAAAATTGTGTTTGTGCACAAACACGTTAATTGATAATCTGGCTGCGAAAAAAAAAAGAAATGCACATGTACACAAAGACAATATTGGTTCGCTTACGCAGAGAAGGTCATTATGGTGTTGATGATATGAAGGTAATGATTTAAACAAGTTCTCAAAATTTGAACTGTGTTTCAAATACATCGGATATTGGCAGTATTATATATATATGAAAAAATCAATTAATCAAATATACTTTGTTGCTTGGAATGTATCACTCAAATATGGTGAGTTTCGGTCTTCACAACAGTAAACAATTATTTCGATATAGCTCTATATGGATAAGTTATGTAGATTGTCATTTCATTGCATCTAATCAATATTCTTTCTCTGTTTTCATTTCCTTTATTCATACGAGAGTATACTCTTATTCGGTGTACTCAATCTTTACACCTTCTGTATAAGTACTGAATACAAGTATTCCCTTCATATAAATACTAACTATTTACATTCGAACACCTTCTAGATGTAATAATATCTCACTTCAATGTGAGGTTCATTATGATGGATGCTAATAAATTCTAATACAACACTACTCCACAACACGTCTGTGACCAAAACATATAGCTAAAGTATTTATATCTATTTCCCAAGCTTTTCATCCCTTCTTGTTCTTTATACCATTGGTGCTTAACGATTCGCCTTTTCTCTACCATTCTTTTTGTGAACAAGATTTTTAATCTTTTTTGTTAGTCGCTGCGCTTCTTACTGAACCTGACCTACCCAGGACTCAGCCAGTACGGTAGATTCGGTTTGCCTTTTCTACTTTGCCGCTGTTTGTCCAGCTTCACTAGTGGCACACGATAGTTTTGACGAGGGTTTACCCCCACAGTACTATTACTGCGGTAATAGTAACTGTTGGCTCGGACTGATATAGCTAATCTATATCTGCTCTGATCGTTGAGACTGCTTTTAGAAAATGGGTTTGATCAGTCATCACTAAGAAAGCGTGCAACCAGCCGAATCGAATCCAAATTACCACTTAGAATGGGACTTATTCATCACGAAGTCAGGGTCTACAGGCTTCTATTGCACTATATCACATACTGGTTCCCTTGCTCGCCCCGCAAGGTGGACTTAAGCTCGCTAAAGGCTTACCACACATCGCCCACCACACATTTATGTGTGGGTGTGGAGTATAGTGATTTAGTTCAATAAGAAGTAGGTGGATCTGGTTGGCCGTGGTGGGTATTTCTTCATTCTAAGCTGTGTACATGGGAGGAGGCGTGTATCACCAGTGTTTGGGCTGGATGATGCGAGTTGCGAGCTGTTTTATAAACGGTACATCTTAGGTGTGCTGTTGGAGTTGGTTAACGGGTTTTTGTACAGTAAAGAAGTGCAAAAGTTGGCTGCTGATTAGGTTTTGAGCTGGGCTAAATGCCAACCTAAATAGTCATGAAAATGGCTGCGAAAAAAAAAGTGTGCAAAAGTGCACTTTTTGGAGAGTGTCATTTTGACGAATTCGAGCTGTGTGATATACTGACACTTTTTAGGTTACTAGGAACTGGTTTCTCCGTTGAGAATCTATCACAAGGGAAGAAAGCTACGGGGATGTCGGTGTTGAGGTGAATTACTAACTTGATCTAGACAAAGCGAGATCTTAGTTGATTGAGCATGGTGATCTGATGAAATTGATGAGAGATTTAGACCCTTTGGGATTTAGCTTTAATGAGAGCTTTAAGAAGTATGTATTTTGCTACTACTAACCGAATAGCTAGTTACACTCAAGACCTTCAAGATTCAAGTCTCCAAGTACGCATTCATTCGAGAACACTAACTCTTTAGATTCTGAAAGTTAGTTCCATCTCATGAAACTTTTTACCTCCTTGAAACCCCCCAGTATGTATACAGTTTATTAGATTTACCAACGTTGTCTTTTCCAGTGCACTTAAGGTGTTACTCTTGTGGGTGCCCGTGATGTTTGCTTGAATAGTTAAAAATTGACTACTTAAACAAACTCCCATTGGAACAAAAAAATTAGCTGCATATATAGATGTTTATACCTTATATAGAATTTCGGGTGGAATCTGTTGCTCCATTGGCTCATTTTGAAGGCGCTCCTTTAATTATGATGTGCAATGGAGTGAAGCTCCACAAAACGTAAGGCACTTTTTTCTAATTATGGAAAGAAGTGCCTTACATGAGATGGCTGGTAGTTTTACTTTCAGCCGTCTTGGGGTGTTTGTCATGCTCATGAAGGTCTTTAGACGGGTGAGAGACCCTCATGAGCTTGACAAGAGGACGGAATAGGTAGTTTTGGCTACCAATTCCCTCCTCAAAGATCCTTACGGTCAGCACGTTGTATGATGGGGTGCAGATATGCAGGGGGATGTGAGGTACTAGAGTCGAAAGAAGCAAACTTGTGTGCGTTAAGTTATTTGAAGATAAAGATAATTGGGTCAGAAGTTAACTAAAAATATAGCAAACTTCACGAGCGAAGCGAGTGAAGTGAGTGAGTGAGTTAATATTTTTTAAGTGGAGGTCTGAACTAGTGAGTTAATATTATTTAAGTGGAGGTCTGAACCAGTGAGTTAATATTTATGTGAAGGTCTTCGCAATCCTAATCATTATATGGTATATTTCCTGTCTAAAATAATTTTATACTCATGTTCCAAGTGCTAAACTAGACAGGTTATTTCCATATATTTAAGTAGATCATTCCATAACGATTGATCTATTTGAGCCAGCAAAATGTACGTGCTTAGTTATAACGTGTAAGGCACTGTAAGTATAAGGACTGCATATAAGCATATTCTAATCCCTCTACTAACAGTCGCTGTCTCAATGATCCTATAAGGTTAGCCCATCTGTCTGTATAAATATGCCCTAGATATATATGTCTGAATAAACAAGTAACACACAAGCTATTCACAGACCTAAAGGGTGGAATTCCTGACATAACGCCATTTTTTTCCGTCCAATTACAGTATATTTGGTGAATTTGGTGGATGAAGTAAAATCACCTCAACAATGGAGACCCAGATTCCGTGACTAAAAGTCGATAATCGTATCGATGATTTGAGTACACGAAGAAACAATGTCTAGTTCGATTTTCTCAACCACGCAATTGTATATATCAAAAATACCCATTGTATTTTCGGTGACCCGCACTTAGCCGTATTCTCATGAATGGGAAAGTATATCTGTATTTTAGTATACCTCAAGTCAACGTAATGGGAGACTCTAACTAAGCAATTTCTTTAGGAGATGTAGGATTTAAACTAATACTTAACACATAATTTTGTTTCATCAGCAGATTCATGAAATAGCAAAACTTACTCCAAATATATCGTTGAGGCATGAAGAGAAGATCACTACATTGGTATCAAAAAACAGATTGCTTTAATCAGTTATAGCCGTCAATTTCCCTGTTTCATACCTTTTTTATAGATTAGGGTCTTTCCTATGCCAATCTATAAAGAATTAGTAAGCCCAATTCCCAATCGAGCCTTTTTTTTGCAGCAATTGAAAAAAGTTGACGCTCATTTTTGCAGCCATGAATCTACTTCTTGCTTTTCTCATATCACTGGCGCTAGGCTTACACTACACCCTAAATCTTGCCCAGAAGTATCATTCTTACGCAGGAATCTACAAAAATGGCTTTTTTGTCAATGAACAGTCCCCAGGACCTTTAATCTCAGCAAAAGAGGGCGATTGGATAACTGTTGAGGTGAACAATTTTCTTCCTGTTCCTGTTACAATTCATTTTCATGGAATTTTGCAGCAAGGAACCCCATGGTCTGATGGAGTGCCGGGTATCACGCAGTATCCTATTGCAAGTGGAAGTAATTACACATACCACTTTCAGGTCAATCAACATGGACCCGCATGGTACCACGCACACTTCAAAGGATATGCCAGCGATGGGATCTTTGGACCTATATACATTATCCCGGCACCCAAAACTCCTCGCCCATACCACCTCATAGCTGTAAATGAAGAAGATATAAGCATTTTTCACGATTTGGAAGCTTCACCCATCACCTTATTTGCAGATGATCTTTTTGATGAATTCCTGGATGGTTTTTCCAGGCGTATGCTTGAGACTCAAATGGAGCCTGTTTGCACACGTGGAATATTGCTAAATGGTATGGGAAGAATATCGTGTCCTGATTTCTCTGAGGAAAATATCAACAGTTGGGGATGCCATGTCGATAATGAAACAGAAGATATTGGTTTTCTAAATCAATGCGAGCCAACATACACTGATGTGTATATATTACACACTGAAAATCGACTGTGGCAATATTTTAATGTAATAAATGCTGGCGGACAATACACCAAAGCATTCAGCATTGATGGACATGAACTCGTTGTAATTTCAGTAGACGGCGTTTTCGTGGTTCCAAGGAATGGCAATCAGATTCAGATACCTCCGGGGTCAAGAGTTACGGTTTTAATGTACACCGATCCAAAAACTCCACGGGGATCTGAATTTAAAATAAGATTTGCAGCCATAAGATGCAGTCAGATAATGGAAGGGGTGGGGTTGTTGAGATACGGAACTGGCCTTGAAGGTGAGGGCTTGGAGGAAAAAGAGGATCTGGGTATTTTCAGCATTGGGTCTAATGATAGTAATGCTGATATTTTTAACTCTGGCAATTCTACTTTTGATGGCATTTATGATTCAGTTTATGACGGGAATTTTATTTACGATGGTTTCAGGGAAAATGAGAATTGGGTAAAAGAAGATAGATTCGAGACGCTGAAATCTCGACATCAAGACATCCGGGGAAATCTTCTCAACAACGCAACTTCAATCGAGCTCCATGGTCTTGTACCGTATTCTGAAAAGTGTACATTTCTTGGAACAGCAAACCACACTTTCAGACTTTATATGAACCGCACGGGGTCTATAACATTTTCGATGTTCAGAAATGGAGCACTTCTACCACTCGAGTACGAAACGCTGGAGCCACTTTTATACAGGATCATGCGGAATGAAGAAACTAAGCTGGAAGTTTCTCTCTACAACAATATCGCCATGGGTGATATAGTAGACATAATAATTGATAACTACAGAAAATACCACCATCCAGTCCACTTACATGGCCATTTATTTCATGTCATCAGCTACAGTGATAACACTACTTTTCCGCATGATAGCGTTGAACGAGCTTTGAATGCAGGGTATTATATCGATTTCGATAATCCTCCCTGTTTTGACCTGATCCTCATTCCCCCTGGTGGACATGCAGTTCTTAGGATTCAAGCAAACAACCCTGGAATTTGGTTGTTACACTGCCATAATCTCAGCCACATGTTAGGTGGGATGGGTGCAGTTTTGTTTGAGGCTTTGGAGAGTATCGAGTGGGGAAACTGGAAGACCAGGGAGGAAATGAAGTGAGTGGTAAATGGCATAAAAAAAGACCTTGGATAAAGGTTTAGTTTTAGTCATAGGTAAACCTAATAGTTTATATTGAATTTCTTAATTTGCAGTCACGTAGTTAGATATTATAGTGTATCTTTCAGTTTAAATATAAATATTCATTTTTATAGTTTTTTGCAATTATTTGTCAATTTGCAGCCAATTTTCCTAATTAAGATTTTTAGCGCCTCATGTTACGACAAGCCAAACAACGTTTTCCAGTCGAGAGTGAAAAACGGTTATTGATGCCTTTGCTATCGCACGGACTTGGAATTGTTGTTTATTCTGCTGTTAATACTGTCATGGAATACACCAACACTCCAACGGGAGGACGACTTGCTGAGTACGTGATTTTTGCTGCAAAAGTAACTAACTAACAACAGTTTGGCTATACATACTCAAGCTTCTTGGAAGGCAAGAAGGAGGCCATTATTTTGGACTGTGAGTATAAATTCTAACTTTGCTTCATTTACTAACATCAGTTTCTCGTGTTGTTCGGCCCCGTTCTAGTTATCGTTCTTTTTGCAATGGTTGGGATTTTGTCTTTTGCGTTGGGTACTTTTGCTTTTTTGTTTACGGGTTCTTTGACAATCTTGGTCTTGTTTTTGGTTCCAAGTGCGATGTTTTTTGGGTCAATGGTGTTTGTGGTGTATTTGGGAGGGGCAACACTAGGGGTGGTATATAAAGGGGTCAACAGAAGGATCGACAGAGGGAAGAGCAAGGGGATAACCAGAGGGATCAACAGAGAAGCCATGAAAAAAAGCCAAGTTTCGAAGCGTTTTCAGGAAATATCCTCAGGTATGTCTCATTCTGAAAATATTGCTAGGGAAGAATTAGAGAATACACAATCACCCCAGTGCGTTTCAGATGAATGCTTGAATCCTAGCCCGCTCACAATCAAATAAGCAGGGTATGCGCTGAATACTGAATTTGCTAATTTGGAAGATGGTAGGAAAAGAGACTTGGTTGAGTTTTTTGCAGCCAACCTATTTGGCAATATTAATTGAGGTGTACTTTTTTACTCCTGTGAACGTGTTTGCATGAGGAAAGAATCTACTTCTGTTGTAACCGACCGAATGAACGAGCGAAGCGAGTGAGTGAGGGAGTGAACATACATAATAATAGAGATAGTACTCAGATAAGTACTCTCACAATAAAGAATAAGGCATAAACAAGTGAATGAGCCAACAGAATGAGGCTACAGAATGAGGCCAACTGGCTAACTGAAGAACTACTTATCATTACTAACTCTTCCTCTATCGATTAATATTTTCTCATAAGACCAAATTTCAATTTCTCACAAGACCATTAACCACTAAAACAAAACCTGTATTTCACATTTTCTAACAAGACGATTAACCACTTTGAATCAACAAAACCAAGTTTGTACTTTACATTTCCTCACAAGATCATTAACCGCTTCGAACAAAACCATTATCCAAATTAAGCAATATAGCATTAAAAATCCATTCCAATTATACACCCTCAACATCTAACACAGTTAATGAATTACCACTTACATGACTTCGCTACTTCAGTTAGTGAATTACTTACATCACAACTAACTTCACTCATTCAGTTAATCAATAACTCTTACAACACTCATTCAGTTAGTCAGTTAATCAATTACTCTTACAACACTCATTCAGTTAGTCAGTTAATCAATTACTCTTACATCACTCACTAACTTCACTCGCTTCGCTTGTGAAGTTCGCTTAGTTAGCAGCCTGGAACTCAGCAATCTTCTTGGCAATCTTAGCCTTTCTCTCCTCTCTGGTCAACTTAACATCTCTGTACTTCTTGGACTCAGCAGCGTACTGCTCCTTGGTGAACTTCTTCTCAGTTGGCTTGAAAGATGGGTCAGCTCTGATGGCCTCGTGAGCCTCCATGTAGATGTCCTCAACACCGTCAGCGTCAATGTCTTCAGCCAAGTAGTTCTTGAACAAAGACTTGTACTTCTCCTCATCGTCGTCCAACAACTCCTCCATGTACTCAGCAACGTGACCACCGAAGATGTACTTTCTCAACAACTCAGCGTCCAACTCCTCAGACTCAATGTCCCAACCTGGGAATCTCTTGGCAGAGTGAGGAACGTACAAACCACCGTCAGAAGCACCCTTCAAGACACCAAAGATTCTGGCACCGGTGGTGGTTCTCTGCAAACCAATGTCCAAGTTGACCTTGAATGGTCTTGGAGCGTCCTCAACGGCCTCAACCAACTCGAACTCACCCTCAACCTCCTCGACACCCTTGTAGGTCTCGTCCAAGCCCAACTTCTGCAAGGCTCTTCTGGCAACCAACAAACCGGTAGCGTAAGCAGCGGACCAGTTGGTCAAACCGTACTTGATACCGTATCTTGGCAACTCGTGGGAGTAAGCAGCGGTCAAGACAATGTCACCAACGATCTGGGAAGAGACGATCTGGGCAATGATGTCCTTGTTGGTGATTCTGACAACCAATCTGTACTTTGGAGAGTTGTACTTGGCCTTGTGCTGGGTGACCAAGCGCTTTCTCTGGTAGTAGTCGGTCTTACCCTCGTGTCTTCTACGGAAAGGGGTCTGGAAACGCGAGTGGTAAGCGGAGGTCTTCTCGGTGGTCTGGAAAGCCATTTTGATGATGTAAAAAAAACTTTTTGAGCGATGAAAAGATTTATAAGGTTTGAAAAATTTTTCAGTGCGTGCACGACTTTTTGGAAGAGTGAGGTGGTCTGAAATGTACCGGTATGAAAAGTACGAACTGAACGAGCGAGCGAACTTACATAATATATAACTGAATGCAAGAACGAACTGGGTGAGTGAGTTAGTGAGGGTAATAAATCGGGGGTGAACCTCATAAAAACGTACCTTGTCAATATTACATTGACTGGTGAACCACACGCAAATTCACCGTTGCATATACGCAGCATCACCATTCACTAGAAACAATAAGTAAAATTTTCGATGTTGTAATCTCACCACTCACTAGTATTTTCCCCTCAATATTGCAATCTCACCACTCACTAGTATTTTCCCCTCCAATATTGCAATCTCATCATTCAGGTAAGGACCTGGAGTATTGTATACTACATATAAGACTACTATGACTACAATAGGACATAAAAGATCCCCGCCCTCAATACCGAGGTTTGCTATAGGATCCACTCCTCAGGATCAGCTATAAATATGGTAGGAATATCTTCTCTAAATAAACAATTAACACACAAGCTATTCTCTGACCCAAAGGGTGAAACCTGAAAATTCAATATCCTTAAGTAAATATACCACGATATTGTAATCTCATCACCCACTAGTAAATCTTGAGTAAATTCTCTTCATCATTATAATTTCACCCCTTCGCTCATTATCATTCAACAATAACCTTGAGTAGTCTCTCCAACATTATAATCTCACCCCCTTCGCTCGATCATTCAATAAAAAACCTTAAATAAACTCTCTCTTCGACAATATCTCACCACTCGCTTCGCTCGTGGTTCGATACATCTTTTCGAATCCCCGCCTCTTATACGGATTCTCCCTATGCCATTTCGCACACTCCACCAACACTTCTCCCAACTTATCAACACTCTCCTGACTCTGCTGCCAATGAAACGCCAACCTCCCCCCCATCAAACGAATTCCATACTCGGCAGCTTTCCGAATTAACCACCCATCATCCCACTTGTTCGCTTTAAGATCAATAAATACAAAAGAAGTGTCAACCGGACCCTCCAAAACAATCCCATTCTCTTCACACAACCGCGCAACCTGCTTCGCATACTGGTGCGAAATCTGCAACTTGGAGAAATTGTGCTTGGCTGCAAAAAGACCCATGTTGCACATGAGCCCTGACTGTCTAATTCCACCACCCGACTGCTTTTTGATGTGGTTTGCCCTGTTGATGAGATGCTTCGAGCCCACGAGGACGCTGCCCATGGGCGCGCCAAGCGACTTCGATAAGCAGATTGAAACCGCATCAAAGGGCGCGCAATATTCCGCCAAACTGTGTTCTTGTGCAACACACGCATTCCAGATACGAGCCCCGTCGCAGACTAATGCAGCCCCATTTTTGGCTGCGAAAACTGCAATTTTGCGTATTTCCTCGAGCGGAGTGACAATGCCGTGGAGCGTGTTTTCCAAGCTGATTATCTTTGTTGGGGCACAGTGGATGTCGCCGTCATCGGGGATGAAGTTTTCCTCGATATCTTCCACTGTTAAGTAGTTTTTGTTGGTGGGAACCACGGGCAGAACCATTGCCTGGGAGAGGGTTGCGAGTGCTGCTGCCTCACCGGTGTATATATGAGCTCTGTGGTCACAGAGAACCGAAAACGGGGGCAGATTTGAGATTGCACGGATTGCAATTTGGTTGGAAAGTGTTCCCAGAACACAAAATAAAGCAGCTTCCTTTCCTGTGAGATTGGCCATGTATTTTTCGAGTTCGAGGGTGGAGGCATCTTCTTTGTAGACAGAGTCACCGAAGGTTGTGTTTTCGAAAGCCAGGGCTAGCATTTCTGGGGATGGGACTGTGAAGGTGTCACTGCGAAACTCGTTGTGTGTCGAGAATTTTGGGAGGGTCATTGAGGTTAGTTTGATGGACAGAGTGGGATGGATATTTGAAGATGGATATTTGAAGATCAATATTTGAGTGGTGGATATTTGACCAATATGTGGATATGGGTCAAATGAAACAATGTAAATATCGTGAATGCCAGTATGGTCGAGTGAACTGTGGGTGTAGATATTGTGAATGCCAATTAATCAAGAGAAAACTGGGTGTAAATATTGTCAAACAAATATGGGTCAAGTGAACTGTGGGTATAAATATTGTCAACGAATATGTGATTATGAACCAAATGTGTTCACTCGAAAAGGACCAAGAATTTATACTGTGGCAGTATTTGGTCCAGTTAGGAATTTATACGGAGACAATGGTCATTCTGCCATGATTATGCGTTATTGCATTTGGTAACCGTTTGTAGCCGAAAAAAGACATCAGAGTCAGAACGGTCAAAGAAGTCAGGAATTTAGGAACGGAGCGAATTGAAGGAGCGAAACTAAACGAGCGAACGAACTGAACGAGCGAAGCGGGTGAAGTGAGTGAGTGAGTGAGTGAATGAGTGATAAGTAAGCTGGTGAGTGAGCGAGGGAATGAGGGAATGAGGAGGTGAGGAAATGAAGCGAGAAAGTGAGTGAGCGAGTGAATAATCAGTAAATATGTTTTGTAAGAGTAGAATGAGGGGATTAGAATGAGGGGAAGGATTTAGAGTGGGGTAAGAGAGTACAGTATAGATTAATTTAGTGAGGGCGGTGGGTTACAGTAATACAGTGATAGGGTGAGGGCAATGGGATACAGTAATATAGTGGGAGTACAGTGGGAACAGTGGGAATATAGTGGGGAACAATAATACAGTGAGGAGAGTGGAATACAGTGGAATACAGTAATACAGTTATACAGTGAAGACAGCGAGAAATTGTGTGTATATATGAGAATATATGAAATAAGTAGGAAGAATGGGAAATAGGATCAGAGGGAAAAAGGAGAGATGAAAACAGAAGACTGAGATGAAAGTAATTATGAAAAAGTGAAAGATGAAAGGGTTAGCTAAAATCGGAAGGCGGAATACACCAGGAAGAGCGACATCTATTCAATGAGTTATTTTGAGAGGAAGTATGAGCAAGTAGTTATCTGCTATCTGCATACGAATATAAGTTCACTCACTCACACACACATTCAGCTCATTCGTTGAGTTATCGTTCATAAAAGGTAAGTTCACTTGTTCAGTTATATATAAAAGGCAAATTCACTCGTTCAGTTATCTTTGACGTGAGTGAGTGAACTAACATGGAGTAAGAGATCTGA
Source organism: Kodamaea nitidulidarum (assembly GCA_030674215.1). Classification (NCBI taxonomy): domain Eukaryota; kingdom Fungi; phylum Ascomycota; class Pichiomycetes; order Serinales; family Debaryomycetaceae; genus Kodamaea; species Kodamaea nitidulidarum. The sequence continues at coordinate 66,116 of JAJLWI010000063.1, read as the reverse complement.
GCGAACAACTTCACTCACTCACATTACTCGCTTCGCTCGTGATGTTTTCTCGTTCAGTTATCTTTATATTACTCCAGTTCTATATTAAATGGGTGTCATCCTTGGGTCAGAGAATATGTTACTGTTTATTAAAATAGGATACTTGGGGCATATTTAGATAGGATATTTAGGATATATTTATACCTATACGTTCGGGCAAAGGCACGGGCCTTGCCGTGAATCTAGGCCTTTAAGTTGTTAATATAGCCTGAATAAGATTGTATGCAGTCTTACAATTACAGTACCTTGGTCATATGACTCTTATATAATGATGCTGAACATGAGTTGTGCGCTCTCTATGTTATGCTGTTATCACTATGTACTGGACTATGTTGTGGATCTTGTCCTCAAACCTTCGTTCTACGACTTCATATGCATGACTCCAAATCCCTAGATACCTATATAGTGAGTTTAAGTGAGTTTGAGGGAGTTTAAAACCTATGTGAGGCTAAACTGGGCTTAATCCATGAATGAGCCCAAAACTAGCAATAATAGCCGGAGAGAAGCAAGCCAAATAAACATTGAAATGTTGGTCGAGAGCCCTCACTGGGTTCAATGGTTTGTTTGGTGAGTATACTGACTTTCTCACTTCACTCTTAAGTACTCTTATTGGTGAGTTCACTAGATTAGTCACTTCCAAGTACTCCTTTTAGGTAGTTCACTCACTCACTCATTAAGTACTCCTCTTAGGTAATCTCACTCACTCATCAAGTACTCCTCTTTAGTAAGTTCACTCACTCATTAAGTACTCCTCTTAGGTAATTTCACTCACTCATTAAGTACTCCTCTTAGGTAATTTCACTCACTCACTCACTCACTCGCTCGCTCACAGCCAACTCCCATTCTTAAATGGCTGAAAATCACTCTCCCTCTTCTCAGTATCATTCCTCCAAAGCTGCGAATTAATCAGATCATCCCACAAACCACGCATAAGGTGCGGCTGGTTGGACGGAGATATAGACAGGCCAGCATAGCCCGACATCTGCAGCGGGGTGGGCGAAAGCAGCGGGGAAATTGGCCGTTCTTGAAGCAAGCCGCTATTTGAAAGCCCGCTGTTGATCAGAACGGAGTTCTGCAAGCTGTTTTGCAATGACAGAATGCCCGGCTGGCGCAAGCCTAGGTCGTACATAGGAACTTGTAGAGAGTGTTGGGAAGGATGTATGATGTTTGGAGACTGCAAGTTAGACTGAGTCTGGGATAAGTTGTTTTGGGTGTTGTTTTGGATGGCGTTGATGTTGTTGATGTTTTGGATACTACCATTGATGTTGTTGATGTTTTGTATGCCATTGATGTTGCTGGTATTTTGTATGCCATTGATATTGTTGATGTTTTGAATGCTACCATTGATGTTGCTGTTTTGAATGCCATTGATATTGTTAATGTTTTGCATACTCCCATTAATACTCATATTTTGCATACTCCCATTCATGTTGGTCATATTTTGAATACTCCCATTGATATTGCTGATGTTTTGAATGCTCCCATTTTGCATACTCCCATTCATAGTTCCCATATTTTGCATACTTCTGTTCTGAATATTCTGCATACCACTTTGAACACTCAAAGAATTTTGCATGTTGACACTTCCACTCACACCCAACTTGGTCATGCTCTCCCGTAAACCCTGGTACTCAGTAAGCTTGCTCTGCATCTGTAAGCTCGAGGTACTACTGCACACACTGTTGCCCCACATCAGAGTCCCAGGGGCTTGAAGCCCCAAGTTCAGACCAAGGTGGTTGTAGTAGTAGTAGCCCATGGACTGGGGCGTCTCGTACAAGTCGTCTTCGTAAAGGCGCGGGTGCTCGGGCTCGTAGGTAGCAGGAGGAGGAGATGGACGGTCGTGAGACTGTGAAAGCTCATAAGAGGGCGGCGGCGAAACGTTTGTTGAACGGAGCTTTCCGGGGTCAGTTGGTTGGAAGGCGAAGTCAATATCGTTGGGTTTGGATTCATTTAAGGTGTGATCGAGTTGGTAGTTGTTGATGTCAAGTTGGTAATTGTGGTCAGGTTGGTAGTTGATGTCAACTTGATAATCGTTATGATCAACTTGATCATTCATGTCAACTTGTGAATTCATCGGATAACCACCCTTATAATCATTCACATTATACTCAACACTCAAACCTGAACCATTGAAACCATTTGCTGCTGAGTTTTTCAGAACATCTTCTCCTTTCCCAGCATAAAACTCATCCGAATCAACCCTTCTATGCTCCATATCACGCTTGTCACCTCCAGAACAAACACGCCTATCGCGCATATGAGAAGCAGGCTCACGGTGGCTTCTTGCACCAGAATCCGCACGATTTCTTCTTCCATCAACACGGCCTCTTCTTCCTTCTTCCCAAGTCCTTTCGGAGTCCCAACCTTCTGGCCTTCTGTGAACCTTGTCATCTCTCTCATCCTCGTAGACCCTCCCATAATGGGTGTGGAAATCGTCCTTTTTATCCGCTTTCTTTCTCCTCCCTATACCACCAAAATCAATGCTGGCCTGGTACTCAGTGATTCGTAACGGCTCGTACGATGGGTCCTTCTCTGCACGGGCGGCTTCCACGGCATTGCGCACATTCACATAGCGCTGGATAGCGTAATGGTACGCTTCTTTCCACTTGCTATCGAGCTCGAAGCAGTAGCTGATGTCTTTCAATTCATCATTCCACAGAGGATCGAGGCGTTGGAGCAAGTTTGAACCTTGGGGGGTAATTGAAAGGGGGTAGGAGTTTGATTTTTCAGGTTTTTCCTTATACTCCAGCTTGTTTTTTTCATTCTTTCCTTCCCTCTCTCGTCTTTCCTTCTCTCTTCTTTCACTTCCCTCCCCCTCAACATCCCTTAACACTGCAATCACACTATTCACCACCTTCTTCTCATGTAAAACACCCTTAATGGTGTCCTCCAAAACCTCATTACCCTTCTTCCAATCAGCTATCGACGCCTCAACACTCTTCACCTGTGTATCAATCTTTTTACGCTCACTGGCCTCGTCCAAAGCAGCCTTTTTAGCACGCAAGGCCTCAGCACGCTGTCTCAAAGAAGCAACCTGAGCCTGGCGCAGCTCCATAGAAGCCCGCATCTCATCCGCCGCAGCACGAACCTTTGTCTTGCGAAAAGTCAAGTCATTTTTGCGCTTTTCCATCAGCTTTACACTCAGCTCTTGACGAACCTTTGTTTCATGCTCATTAGTATACTCCTTACGCAACGCATTATATTGAGCAGTCAAGGCTCCAAGCTCGCGCTCGCACGATGCCTGGTAAGCCTTGTGCTCAGCATCAACTTTGGCTATCTCATTCTGGAACGCAATAAGGGAGTCCGTGAGTTCCGCCAGCCCCATCGACAGCACATCTGCCGCGGATGTTGTGAGAAAAGCGCGCCTTTCAGTAACACGCTGCTGCTGAACTACTCCCGGGGCCTCACTATCGAGAATCTCGGGGATTTTCGGCTCTCCAGGGTGGAGATATACGGGTAAACTCTGACTCTTGAAGTTGTTGATCAGGTTGATGGCAACGATTCGGATCTCGTACAACTGTGACTTGAGGTTATCGAGCTTGCACAGTGTGGAGCTGATGGTTGCGACCTCTTCGTTGTTGATAACGAGCACGTAGTAGAGATTTTCACTAGGTTGGGCTTCGATGTCCCAGTGTATGATGGCGGCAGAGGCCGTGATGGAGTCGACACAAACCTGGGGTGTGTGAGGTATCTGTGACTTTATGTCTGATACTAGTTCATCGGCTGGTGTCTGGAGGATCTGGATCGATCGGTATATGAGCCAGAGGACCGAGGGGATGAGTGTGATCATGAGGTGGATCATTGGAAAATAAAAACGAACGAACGAACGAACTTCACGAACTTCATGAGCGAAGCGAGTGAAGTGAGCGAGAGAGTGAACATACATTATAGTGAGTAAGTGAGTACGTGAACATACATTATAGTGAGTTAGTGACTGAGTGAACTTACACAATTGAAGAGAAACTGGGGATCCAACGTATTACTCTCACTATGTACTTCATTGTTATGTTCTATTCCATCTATGTACTAACCATTCCATCTATGTACTCATATCTATATGTATCCATCATTCCATGTATCCTTATGTTGAATCCATTACTTCATTCATCTCATGTCCCCTATCCATTCATCATTACACTCCTATCCATTCATCTTTATGTCACACTCCTTTTTATTCAGTATCCATATTATGTTTGTTCACTCACCGCTTCGCTCGTGAAGTTCACAATTAAATACTACCCATACAAACATATATCTCAGTGTATACCCAATATACACCAACTACACCACACACATGTATAAAAATGTCATACTGATGGTCTTTTCCTGCACTTCTGGTGTCGGATTTACGTCTTGTGACTGTTGCTCTCAATTCCTGCAGATGCCGATTTGTGCCAAAAATGTGCCAAAAAAAAAGAAATAGGGAGGAATATAGAGAAGATGGTATGAGCTTGGATGGTCCTGAATTCTTGAGTTCTGGATTTTAGATGGGTTTCATTTTTGTTTAGATGGCCTTAAACTAATGAGTTCTTGATTCTAGATGGTTTTCATATTTAGTTCAGATGGCTTCATTTTTAGTTCAGATGGCTTCATTTTTAGTTCAGATGGCTTCATTTTTAGTTTAGATGTCCCTTTATAAGTTCAGATGTCCCTAAATTACTGGGTTCTGAATTTCAGATGTGCTCAGTTTTTTGTCCTGTTTTCATATGGCCATCATTTTTCATTTTTGATGTCCCCAGTTTCTGGTTTAGTTGTCCCTAAACTAGTTCTCTATTTCAAGTGGCCTTCATTTTCAGTTTTGATATGCCTAACCTAGTTCTGTATTTCAAACGGCCCTCATTTTTATTTAGATGTCCTTAAACAAGTTCTAAATTCCTGATTGCCTTCATTTTAAGGTCAAATGTCTCCAAAATAGTTTTGATATCATATGGCCTTCATTTTAGCTTAGATGTACACTTCCATCCTACAATACAATCTCATTGATCACAAGTTCCCATAAAATCTCGTTTCCTTAGTATCACCCTATCTAAAAGGGTCTACCCCATCTACCCAATATCTTCAGCCCTGTGAGTGATTGAGCATATACAGGGTATGTTCACACAATCAATCAGTGTATCATATAATGTATGTTCACTCAGTCACTATAATGTATGTTCACTCCTCAGTCACTCAGTCACTCAGTCAGTCACTCAGTATAATGTTTACTCAGTCAGTCAATCAGTATAATGTTTACTCACTCACTCACTCACTCACTTCACTCGCTTCGCTCGTGAAGTTCGTTCGTTCGCTCGCTCGCCATCACCACCATCACCACATTAAAAGTCCCCAACACAAAGAACGGCCCCGCTACCCATCTATCACTCCACCACCCCCCCAACTTCAGCAACAACAAAATACCAAAACCTCCACTAAAACTGTACAACCCACTCAAACTACCAATGCTGTGCTCACTCTTGGCCAGACTAAGCAAACTCATGCTCGTGATAATAGACCCAATCTGTGATAACCCCACCACACAAACTGCTAAAAAACACAGCACCGACCGGGGATTGTACACAGAATCATTACTGGCACCCAAACATAACCCATAGTTACCCACAACACCCAAAATCGCGGCCAATAGTGTGGAACGCACCTTGCCTACTCTCTCAAAATCAATGAGCCAGCCCCATACGGGAGAGCACACAAGCGCAACTGTTTGCGCAACCCCAGTGAGAATGGCTGCAAAAACATACCCATCATAGCAATCATCACGCCCGTAGCCATCAGTACACTTTCCCTGCGACTCATAATACTTGTACACCAAGAGAGGGATGAATACCGACGTGCACACAGTGGTGGATCGTGCAACAAAAGACCCCACAAGCGCAAGCTGAACCGAGGAGTCCGTAGATGCAACAGTCAAACCTTGGCGAATCTCCCCCCAGTACGAAACATGACTCGGGAGGGTAATGGACCGGAGTTGCTTGGAGTTGTATGCAAATAAAGCAACTACGAGCGCGGAAACAAGCGCATACAGGGCAACCACTGCGTATGAGGACTGAAGGGCTGAACGCATGGAAATGTCATACGTCTCGCTGAGATGCACAGGGAGCGGCAAGAACACACTCACAGCGAAAACAGCCCCTAATCCGGTGCTCACCCCAACAAGTGCCGCATACTTTCCAAGTGCTTTGGTAGATGGGTCAGGTGATACCAGATGATCGAGCGCTACCAGGTAATCATTTTTGCGCGCTACCAAAGCATCAGATTCGCGCGCTACCAAATGGTCTTGCGCTACCAAAGGATTTCGCGCCACCAGACATGCCCCCCCAACCAGTTCTCCCACCAGTTCTTCCACCAGCTCCCCCAGCTCCCCTACCACCCTCGCTTCATCTCTGCCCCGGAAAACATCGGACAAACATACCGGCACCATGCTCATACATGCAGTGACACCAACAGCAAAAATACCTCTCAAAAAGAACAATTCCGTAATGTGATTAGCTCCTGCGTATCCGGCCAAACTCACAGCTAAGATTGCAAAACTTGCGGTTTGGATGACTTTGTGGCCACTCACACGGAAGTGCAGTCTGTTTATGTGGTCACATAGGGCACCGATAAGGGGACTTGTGACCATTGCAACCACCTCATCTGTAAAGCCCAAAGTGCCTATGAGGTTCCCGATTCGGGATTTGTCGAGATTGAGCACCTGGCTGAGGAAGAACGGTTGACTCAGCAGGAGGAACACGATTATTGACACACATGCGAAGCCTGCGAAGTTGAAAGCCGCGAGGTTTGTTAGTGTGTATGGCATGGTCTTTGATTATTGGGGTATGGTAATTGATGAAATAGATAAAAAAGTGATAATGGGGTAATCTGTAAATTAGATGTTAGGGTAACATGTAAAAGTGAAAGGAAGGTAAAGGGAGGTAAAGGAGGGTAAAAGGGAGGTAAAGGAGGGTAAAAGGGAGGTAAAGGAGGGTAAAAGGGAGATAAAGGAGGGTAAAAGGGAGGTAAAGAAGGGTAAAAGGGAAGTAAAGGAGGGGAAAAGGGAGGTAAAAGGGAGGTAAAGGATGGTAATTGTAAAGATGTTAACATGTAAAGGTAAATGTGAAGGTAACATGTAAATACAAAGAGGTAAAATGTAAATACAAGTAGGTAACATGTAAGGACATGTAAAAGTGCAAAAGAAGAAATGATAAGGGGATTGTTACGGAAGGAGATAAGATAAAGAAGAAGATAGAAACAGAAGGAGATAAGATCACGAAGAAGATAGGAGGAGAAAAAAGACCAGGAAGATAAGAAGGTGTAAGAGGGAAGGGAGTGGGAGAAGATATCAAATAGAAGATGTGGTTCAGTGAATTGAGGGAATCAGTATCAATGGAAGCAAGCATATAGTGATTGTGTGCAATCCTATCTCGAAAGCAAGCATGTAATTTAGTGTGTGCAATCCTATCTTGAAAGCAAGATAATGTAAATGAATTTGCAAATAAAGCAAAAGAGTGAATGAATTGGCAAATTATTGAGTGGGTGGAAAAGAAAATATTGGTAACTTGCAAGAGATATTTGGAGGTATATCAAGTTTTTGCTTAACGAGCGAAGCGAGTGAAGTGAGCGAGGGAGTGAGTGAGTGAACTTGAATTATTATGTAGATATTAAATAAGTGAGTAAATTTACATTATTATGGAGATATTGAATGAGTGAACTTACATTATTATGGAGATGTTGAATGAGTGAACTTACATTATTATGGAGATATCGAATGAGTTAGTGAGTGAACATACCTTATGTACAAATATGTAACTGTTCAAATGTTTTAAGAAGTTTGAATTATATTGTAGGTGTTTTAGGAAATAGAAAGTTTCAGCAATTGTATGAAGCAAGTTTTAGTAATTGTATAAAGCAGAAAGTATTTAATGGACTTATGAAGCAAACATTGGTGAATAAGTGAAACAAGAATATTCTGAGTGTATGTCTGATAAATGATTATAGCAATGATTATCGAGTGTATGCATGATTGATATATGTTTTTAGCAATCATTGAGTGCATTTCATATTTAATGAATGAATTTGAAAATTATCGAGTAGATATGACTATACACACCACACACTACTCATTAACTCCCTCCTCCCTCCCTCCCTCATTCACTTCACCTGCTTCGCTCGTGAAGTGGTAGCAGTGTCCACAAAACCACTCGTGTCTCCGAACACGGTAACTAGGATGGTCTATAGTTAAACGACGAAAAATATCGAACCTAGATAACAGAACTTTTCCGGGACGGCGTTCTTTTTTAGGGTTTTCCCGGAATATTCTTCCGCAGCATTTTTCCACGGAACGGTAAAATCGGGAAAACAGGTATCACTGAACGAGCACGAACTAACGAACTTCATGAGCGAAGCGAATGAAGTGAGTGAGTGAGTAAACTCATATTAATAAACTCATGTCACTCATACTTCTCATATAACTCTCTCATATAACTCTCTCATATAATCTTACTGAAAACAAGTTTTCTTAGGGAAAACCATTACTAGCCTTCAGTAATCGCATACCCTGGAACCCAAGGTAAAAGGCTAAACTCTGGGGTATTTCGTATGCGTTGCTAGACAATTGTCGGATGAAAGGCGAGTTCGGAGACATCACGTGACGAAAATAAAGTTGAAGAAAGGAAGAGTTAGACAGGCCAGTGAGCATGGGCCAGAGACAAGCCAGAGTAAGCCAAAAACAAGCCTGGCTGAGCCTGCTGGAGCCTACACCCACATATACTGGTGTCAACCTCTGACACATTTAGGATACAAAAACGCCAATTTGTGGAACTAACATAGTCAGACTACTAGTTGGGCTGATTCAGCCGCACCGTATGATGGTTGCAGGAAGATTTGTTTCCGGACACCACAGCTCCGTCTTTCCATCAACACTTCAACAAAGGCAGGGAAGGCAGACGAGCGGTTACAAGGAACGGCTAGTGTTTACCAATATGGTATTCCAGTAAGGGACCTCTCAAACCTTCCATACAGATTCTTTGTGTTTCCGTGTTCCGATGCAGGTATTTCGAAAAGTACGGAAGCCGCGTCGGAAAAGATTTCTTTTATTATTTTTGTGCACTTATGGCTGCAAATATAAAAGGCAGAACAAGCGCAAAGATGTTGATAAGAATATCAGACTTTAGTTTAAAGACCAAAAAGGCCAGCATTACAACCACAGAATACAATCATAACTAATAGAATGACATCATCGAGTCTGTCGTCTATCGACTCTAAAGAGTTTGAGCCAGTAGGCCTCCAGGAGGCAGAAAGTGAAAACAGAAACAACCTAAAACTCAGCCGCACAGAAACCGCACAGTCTCTTTCGCAGCTAGGAATTGGTGCTGAGGCTGAAGAGAGCATAACCGCACACAATCTTCCGGTGAAAGACCCCATGTTCCCAGAAGAGTACACATTGGAGACCCCAAGTGGTTTAGTCAGAGTTGAAACATTGAGGTCTTTGGGTAGAAAAGAATCCGAAAAGGCCACAGATGACGATGTTGAGCTCGTCACTTTCAAAACAGACGATCCTGAAAATCCCCACAATTGGAGCATGGCATGGAAATGGTTGTACACTTTTATTTTTTCAGTTTTCGTGGTGTGTGCCGCGTATGGATCATCATGTCTTGCCTCGGGTGTGGAGTTGATTGAGGAACGTTTTCATGTTGGTTTAGTTGTTTCTACTCTTAGTGTTTCGCTCATGGTTCTTGGATTTTCGTTTGGACCTTTAATCTGGGCCCCTCTTTCTGAAGAAATAGGTAGAAGGCCCGTGTATTTTATTTCATTTGGTCTTTATACCGTGATGAATATTCCATGTGCATTGTCTCCTAATATTGCCGGATTGCTTATTTGCCGTTTTTTCTGTGGAGTTTTATCGCTGAGTGCTTTGACCAACGTTGGTGCTAGTTTGGTGGACATGCACAACGAGACCCGTGGGTTGGCCATTGCATTTTTCTCATTTGCCCCATACTCAGGTCCTGTGATTGGTGGTTTGGCCAGTGGTTTTATCGCGGTTAATACCAAGGACTACAGAATTATTGTTTGGGTGAATTTGGCATTTGCCGGTGCAATGTGGCTTATTGTTGCTTGTATCCCAGAAACTTATGCACCGGTGATTCTCAAGAGAAGAGCACGTAAATTGAGAAAGGAGACTGGAAACAACAAGATCATGACAGAGCAGGAATTGTCGCCTCTTCCATTCAAGCAGCTTGTGAACGATTGTTTGATTCGTCCATTGAGATTCATTGTTGAGGAGCCCGTTTTGGACTTGATGTGTGGATATGTTGCTTTGGTTTACGCGCTTCTCTACGCCTTCTTCTATGCATACCCTGTTATTTTCAACAAGTTGTACGGATTTGGTGAGGACAAGATTGGTCTCATGTTTGTGCCTATTTTGATCGGTGCTACTATGGCTGTTTGTGTCACTCCAATTTTAGAAAAGAACTATGTTGCCATGTCGAAGAGAAGAACCCCTACTCCTGAGGACAGACTTGTGGGTGCGATGATTGGATGTGCCTTCCCATGCATTTCTCTTTTCATTCTTGGTGCCACTTCGTACAAGCACATTATTTGGGTTGGACCTGCATCCTCGGGTATTGCGTTTGGATTTGGTATGGTTCTTATCTACTACTCTTTGAACAACTACATCATTGATGTTTATGCCAAGCATGCCAGTTCTGCTCTTGCCACCAAGGTGTTTTTGCGTAGTTCTGCGGGTGCTGCTTTCCCGCTTTTTATTACGCAGATGTACAATCGTTTGGGATTGCAATGGGCCAGTTGGTTGTTGGCATTTATTTCGTTAGCGATGGCTACTTTGCCATTTTTGTTTTACAAGTTTGGTCCGCTGTTGCGTGCGAAGATGTGTAAGAATGATTACACTTTGAGGATTGATTAGCGAACTCACTTCACGAGCCAAGAACATATAGAGAACAAGTGCATGAAAGACTGAGTGAGTTAGTGAGCATTACCATAAAAATTTAGAGAGCATTTTATAATAAACAAATTAGTGAATTCATATATCAAACGCAATATCTTGCGCAACACCATCAATATAAGACAATGAGAACTCTGGACTACAGAATTTGGGCCGTGCTTTTTTGGCTGCGAAAAAATTCCAAATGTGGATAATCAGCAGAGGACTTCACGAGCGAAGCGAGAGAAGTGAGTGAGGAGTGTATGAAGATTAGATGGGGATAAGAATGAGTGAAGAGTGTATAAAGATTAGATGGAGATAAGAATGAGTGAGGAGTGTATGAAGATTAGATGGGGATAAGAATGAGCGAAGAGTGTATAAAGATTAGATGGAGATAAGAATGAGTGAGGAGTGTATGAAGATTAGATGGAGATAAGAATGAGTGAAGAGTGTATGAAGATTAGATGGAGATAAGAATGAGTGAAGAGTGTATGAAGATTAGATGGAGATAAGAATGAGTGAAGAGTGTATGAAGATTAGATGAAGACAAGTGAACGAGTGAGTGAGTGGACCAACATTATATAGAGATTAGAACGAGTGAGTAACTGATTTAATAAGGTTAAATGTCCCTAAACTATTGACTTTTATATTTCAGATGGCCCTGATTTTTCAATTTAAATGTCCCTAAGCTAATCAGATCTAAATTTCAGATGTTCCCAGTTTTTGGTTTAGATACACCTAAACTAATGAGTTCTTAATTTTAGATGGCTCTCTTTCTTATGTCCTTAAACTAATGAGCGCTGATTTTCAGATGGCCCTCATTTTACAATTTAGATGCCTCTAAAATACTGAGTTGTGATTTCAGATGTTCCCAGTTTTTTGGTTCAGATGGCCCTAAACTACCGACTTTTGCGGTACAGGCTGTTTTAGATATCCCTTGGCTAATCAGATCCAAATATCAGATGGCCTTCATTTTTGAGTTTAGATGTCCCTAAACTAGTGAGTTCTGATTTAAGATGTTCCTAAGTTTCTGGTTCAGATGTCGCTAAACTAATGAGTTCAAAGTTTCAGATGGCCCTCATTTTTATATCCTTAAACTAAAGAGCTCTGGATTAGATGGCCATCATTGTTTAGTTGGCCCTCGTTTTTTAGTTGGCCCTCAATTTTTGGTTGATGTCCCACTCGTTCAGTATTACTCTACATTATGTCTGTTCACTCGTTCACTTACTCATTCACTGACTCGTTCAGTTATCTCTGTATTATGTAAGTTCACTCACTCACTCACTCACTCACTTCGTTCGTGAAGTTCGCTCGTTCGTTCAGATTTATTTTCTTTTATTCATGTCCCTTCCAATCTTTCGAACCGCCACCGAAACCGATCAAACATCCAAAACCTCCCTCGTGTCAATCCCCCAGAACCATGAATGGCGCGTGGAAGTCCCCTTCCGAAGTATCCTAAAGCTCACCGTCCTCCTGGGCGTAGGTGAGATCTTTGGCACAGAACTCCCAGTCAACGCCGAACTCCAACTAAGTGGTGCTAAATTCGCAATTTATGCCCCCACAGGTACGTGCCAGGTCGAGTACACCGTGGCACCCAACCAGGACTCAATGTCCAGTGAATCAAGTGAAATTGTCGAGTACATCAGTGAGGAAACTGTCATGGATCAGTACTTGAACCTCCACTTTTTATTGGAACAACAACGGCAAAATACAGCCAGCAAGGAAGATACAAACATGGGCCCGCGTGTGTTGGTTCTCGGCGGAAAAGGCGTGGGAAAAACTGCCCTTTCGCGCATTTTGGCTCTGTATGCTGTGAAAATGGACTCGAGTCCGATCCTCGTCAACTTAAACCCGCGCGATGGTGTGTTTGCCCTTCCAGGGTCACTCACAGCGACCACGTGCTCGGACCTGTTTGACTTGGAAGCGAGCCAAATGTACGGGTTTTCGCCCACCAGTGGCAGTCTTTACCACAACCCAAAACAGCCCATCGTGAAAAACTTTGGCTTTTTGGACCACAATGATAACATCGACTTGTACAAGCACCAGGTTTCGAAGTTGAGCATCACGGTGGTGTCGAGATTGCAGGAAGATTCTGCGAAAGTCGGGGCCCTGGGCGTGATTATCGACACGCCTGCGTTGGGGTTCAAAGATATGAATGTGATTGAAAACATTGTTTCTGACTTTGAGGTCAACTATATTGTTGTTGTTGGCAATGAGCGTCTTCTTCTCGACCTCAAAAAGAAGTACAAGCACAAGGATGGATTGCATGTTTTGAAGGTTCCTCGGAGTCTGGGGTGTGTTGAGGTGGATGAGCACTTTATTAGACGAGCGCAAGAGGAGACCATCAAGGAGTATTTCCATGGAAACTACAGGACCAGACTTTCTCCGTTCAAGACGGACTTAAACGTGGGAGATTTCAAGATATACAAGGGTGTTTTGGCTCTGGAAGCGGCGTACTCGTTTTTGCCTGCAGGCGACTCGTACGACAATGGTGACTTGGAGCCGAAGGAGGAAAATCAGTTGGACAAGTATTATAGCTTGTTGTCTGAGCCGAATGCAGGGAACTTGGACAACTCGATCATTGCGGTGACGCAGTTGCCGTTACTGGGGTTGTCGAACAAGGAGTTGATGAACACGTCGGTGTTGGGGTATATTCATGTGAGTAAGTTGGATGAGGGGAAGGGCAAGATGAGGGTGTTGTTGCCATTTCCGGGGACGTTTCCGAAGAATGTTTTGATAGCGACGGGGGTGGGATATCAGGAATGAGCGAACGAACGAACTTACGAGCGAAGCGACTAAAGTGAGTAAGTGAGTGAAATTACACAGTTGGAGAGATAACTGAATGAACGAACGAAGTTCACGAGTGAAGCGAGTGAAGTGAGTGTGTGAGTGAACTTACCTTATAAGTGAGATACTGAACGAACTAAGGAACTTCACTTGCTTCGCTCGTGAAGTGAGTGAGTCAGTAAGCGGGGTGAGTGACTGAACAAACATGGAATGAGATATCTGAACGATGCTGACAGTTGCTGATTGAAACTACAAATTTGCGCAGACTATAAAATCTGACAGTTGAACTGATTCTGACAGTGGCTGATAGAAACAATTGGTGCAGACTAAAGTCTGACAAAACTCATGACTGTCTCTGTTAGACATGCGCAAACAAAATATAAAAACCTGAGGCAGTGTGATAATGACCACACACTGTCGCTGCAGTATGATGGGTATGGCCTCTAACCCTTGTGTGCTCGAGCTAAACAGTACTGCAATGTTTTGATGAAAGATGACTAAATGTTGATTTGTGGACTTTATTGTCTGCCACGAACAGGTGGTTTGAGGCTTGTAATATAATACATTGAGTAATTGGTGTGTGAGGAATTTTTTATGTAAAAACGAATTAACAGGAAAGTAAACTTGAGTAAATGAGAGAGGTTGTGTAGACATTTGAATATATAAGTTGAGAAGAGAGAAGGCGGTGTGGCAGATTGTGGGATGCAAAATTATCGAGGATTGTTAATTGAGTAATATGTAGATGCCAAATGTGATGTAAAATGACGTTAGCACGGTATCTTGAATCGAACGAACTTCACGATCAAAGTGAGTGAAGGAGTGAGTAAGTGAGTGAGTGAGTGAACTAACATAATATGGAGATATCTGAACGAATGAGCGAACTTTCATTATATAGAGATAGGTGAACGAACGAGCGGTACATATGAATAGCCACCCCTATATATACAATAGTTGAATAGTAACGACTTAGACATCTCCAATTGACCTTTCAACATAATGATGAATAATCTCACTCATTTCACTCACTCACTCACTCACTCACTTACTCACTCACTCACTTACTCACTCACTTCACTCATCATCATTTCACATTTCACTCGCTTCGCTCGTGAAGTTTTAAATTTTGATTTGCGTTGAATAGAGAATAATGTACATTATACTCAATCATTCATATGGTTTCAAGGAACAAGTGAAACATTCCAAGTACCGGTTGATGTGGTATGAGTGAACAGAAAAAATAAGAGTATTGAAAGAGGTTTAGTGTGTGAGAACGGTATGTTGATATGAAAGCATTTGTGAGATTGTTAGAGATTGAAAATTTGCCGTAAATTATCGCGTTGATCCTGTTGATCATAATGTTCTTTCTGTTCATCCTGTTCATCCTGTTTATTATACTGTTTATCTTGTTCACCATATTCATTATACTGTTCCTCCTGTCCTCCTGTCCTTTCCAATCTGTCACTATTATCAACTCTCATAATCAACTCTCATCATCAACTTATACCTCGTCACATCCCAAAACCCATTAATTATTACACCATCACTACAAGTGAGTAGTTACTTACCTATTATTATTACCCAGTAGTAAACATTGTACTGGTAAAACTAAACATTAAAGTGGTCGAAAAATCAAGATTCTAGTGATTCAGTAATTCGGAAGTAAATTATTGATTTAGTGAGATTACCGTAGTAGATTACCATAATAATTCTATGATTTGTACTAGACAGATTTTACTAGTTGTGGAAACTCGCTCAGTATATGTAGACTACCTTTCCCTATTACCTACTCCAATCTATTATAAATTTCAATCTATTATACAATATCTAATACTATTCCACTCAAAATTCCTCCTCTACAAACTAAAATACCCAAAAATCACTTTTCCCAATTCTCATGTCCAAACCCCGGATTCTTGGGTCGCCATTTAAATCACCACTCAAAGGCGATCCCCCTGAGAGCTTGGTATGTCCGATATGCGAAGAGTCAATGGTGAGCATATACCAGCTCAACCAGCATATCGATGATGTTCACGGGGAAACAGACAATACACATGTGAATAGCACAATGAGGTTGAATGAGATATGTGAAGTGAATGAGCCAGAGTCAAAAGAGCATACTAGAGAATTAGGAATGATGAGTGGACTGGATGACAATAACTCGAATAAGGCAAACAGTCAAGTATCTAAAAGGCTGGAAACAAGGGCAAATTTAATATCAACATCCCAATTTGATAACAACGAGGAAACACATCAGAAAAGTACCAAATATGAACTCGATATGAATCCAAACAATTATACAGGAAGCCTGAAACATAACCAACGGCTTTGGACAAATCTACCCGAACATTCACAAAAGTCCAAAAAAACAGTTTCTCCACAAACAACCCCAACCCGAAAAACACTCAGCTTGGATCTCCTTGACAATAATCGGGGGTTCAGCTTGAGCAATGACAAATCACCTACACCAAGCTCGAGCCCTTCGCGAAAACGCCTTTCTCGTAGTCATTGGAAACACCCAAGTACTCACAGTACTTGTAGTGCACCTCGGTGTGAGAAACAGTTGAGTGTCCGGAATGGAATTGTCAATTGCCGCAAATGCGGCGACTTATTCTGCAATGAGCACACAAACTTCCGTATTCGTCTTGAACAAGGCACACGGCTCCCGGAATACTCTAGCTCGAAGGAGGGAATATGGTCGCGATGCTGCGAAAGGTGTTTCCGCAACAAGCCGGACTTGATTGCAGGTACACAGGTCTACAGTGTCGATATCACTACCGAATTTAGCAAATTAAGGATGGAAAAAAACGAGGGTCGCCAATTGCAACGCAACCGCATTGTGAAGAGATTTATAGAATTGACAGAGAAAATGGCCAAGCAAGATAAAGGATTTGGCCAAGGGTTTCTCGAAAGATTTAGCGAGCCAACACTTGCAATAGAGTGGGACAATCGTGCCAACTGCACTGTTTGCTTCACTAGTTTTGGGCTCTTTTTGCGAAAGCACCACTGCCGATTATGTGGCCAGAGTGTGTGTGATGATCCGTATGGTGAAAGAAAATTATGCTCGATCATGGTTCCTGTTGGTAAATTGGTGGAAAAGCTTCCGAATCTTAATTATTCGGTACCATTGCAAACTGCTGTTAGTGTACAGAGTCTGTTTCGGTGCTGTGTGGATTGCAAAAATTTACTTCTACATGATTGGAAGCGCAGTGCGGAGACTTCTGCGCCCAGTGCAGTGTTTGGTGCTTATAGTGCTTTGGTGGCAGTGAAGAAACAGATTGGTTTGCTTCTTGCAAAATATGAGCAGCTTGTACGGGAAGAGGAAGATATTCAGGCCGGGAAGCACCGAGTGAAGTTGTTGAAGAGCATGAAGGATTATGAGAAGCTTGTTTTACAATTTAAGTCAAGGTTTTTCAAGTCTGGGCCACAGGTCAGTGTGTTGGAGGAACATGCCAGTGAGGAGCAGGTGCTTCTCAACATGTACCAAGCGCAAATCATGTTTTTACAGGACAATTTGGAGCGTTTTAAAGTTGTTGATAGTCATTATGATGAAAGGATTAGTAGGGTGAGGGATCTTGAGAAGGCTGCTAAGGTCGAGGAGGCGAAGCTCACGAAGAAAGAGATTCGAGAGCTCCGTGAGCAGTTGATGGTGATGAATGAGCAGAAGTTTTTGGTGGAGCAAATGATCCAGGATAAGATTCGGGCGCGGAAGTTTGAGGAGTTGGGGCCTTTGGGTGAGAATAAGAAGGAGTTGGAGGGGATGATTAGGGATTTGGAGATGAGGTTGGGGAATTTTGGGTTTTAGGAGAGCGAACGAGCGAACGAACTGAACGAGTGAAGCGAGTGAAGTGAGTGAGTGAGTGAACTAAGTGGACTATGAGATCATTGAACGAATGAGTGAACTTAAATTATTAGAGAGATATACACGAACTTCACGAGTGAAGTGAGTGAACTTGAATTATTAGAGAGATAAATGAACGAACTTGACGAGTGAAGCGAATGAGTGAGTGAACTAACTGGAATATGGGATCACTGAACGAATGAGCGAACTCCACAAGCAAAGCGAGTGAAGTGAGTGAGTGAGTGAACTTACCCAGTTGGAGAGATAACTGAATGAACGAACAAACTTGACGAGCAAAGTGAGTGAGTGAGTGAGTGAACTTTTACATCAAGGAAGAGATTTTGAACGAGCGAACTTCACAAGCGAAATGAGTGACCTTACATCAATGAGTTTTTTGAACGAACGAACATCACAAGCGAATTTCACGAGCGAAGCGAGTGAAGTGAGTGAGTGAGTGAACATATCAAAAAAGAGATTTTGAACCAGCGAATATCACGAGCGACTGAAGTGAGTGAGTGAATGGACCAACATCAAAGAGTTTTTGAACGAACGAACTTCACGAGCGAAGCGAGTAAGTGAGTGAGTGAGCAAGTGAGTGAGCAAGTGAGTGAGTGAGTGAGTACATTCAAGGTCACATGAACAATATGGAGAGCATTACGGAGGATATAGAATACATAATGGGGAACATAAACGTCATGGAGGTCATGAATGACGTCATCAAAGGCATGTATTACGTTATCAAAGTCAGGAATCACGTATCAAAGCATGAGTAAAGCATAAGTAAGGTATCAAAGCATGAGTCAGGTAGTGAAGTGAGTGATTGAGTGATGATCTCTCCACTCTACGCACTATACAGTAGGTTCACTCACCCGGGTACATCGATATGATCACTCATTCAGGTACCTCTATATGTTCTCACTGTTCGTTGGCGAAGCACCGTTAAGTGATCACTTCAATACTAAGTTAGTTTGTTGGGAAAATTCACTTCCTCGAACTTAACTAGCGAAGCGAGTTAAGTGAGTTTACTAGTGGAACGAGTGAAGTGAGTAAGTGAACAAACATGGAATGAGATAACTGAAAAAACAAACATTGAATGAGAAATGACAGAATGACAGAATGAACTGGTGAAGTTCGAGCATAATCACGTATCAAATATGCTATGAGAACAAATATTAAATTTTCATATTGAGGAAAGCGAGAGTTCACTCACTCACTCGCTTCGCTTGTGAAATTACTTTGCATTGTAAGATACAATCGAAATGCATTATCGGATGTGCAGATTAGCACATTTTTAAATAAGATTCATTATCCACGCTTAAAAAGGTAGCTGGTCTCGCCCGGCGAGCCAATGTTCGATTACATTGGCATCAGCTGATGGCATATGGAATCAGCTCAAACAAGGCGCTTTCGTCTTCTCCGCGCAAGCACCATCGAGAATTATCAATAAAAAGCCCACAAGTCTCTCCCGATTCATAGGACTAAAATCAGTTGATTTAAATTGAAAAGTATTGATAAACATGCAAATGTGCTGTACGCTGAATCAGTCTTGCTGATTCTGGTTATAGTCTCGATGATTTCCGGGGTCAATAACCAAACCTATGCCCTCTGAGGAATCAGGAATTATTTTGACGTATGCCCTCTGAGGAATCGGACTTGTTTATGTATTATGTAAGTCAACTCACTGACTCACTTCACTCGCTTCGCTCGTGAAGTTCGCTAGCTCGTGAAGTTCGTTCAGACTATGACTGCTCCCCTCTAACCTCCGTACTCAGATAATTCGCCTTCTTCTTCAATGCGGTTCTAGAGTCCACCAGTGACATGGTCTCCTCCTCAGTCACAATCTCACTCGCATCCTCCACAACTTCAGGCTCACTGTTCTCTTCGTCTGGCTTGGGGTCGTCAGAGTGCACCCATTTACGCATGAAATTCACCAAGACCTGTGCGGTTATAACCTGCTCACTCTGGTACAAAACCAAGGGAACGAGCAAAATACCAAGGTTGGGATTCTTAGAGCCGTATTGTGACGAAATAAGAGACACTCCCAAAGCTGCGGTTTTTGCAGGACCACACAACATGACCGCAACAGTATCCTTTTTGTTGTAGTAGAACGGACGGAAAAACTTGTAGGAGTAGGTGTACAACTTGGAAGATTCTTCAGTTGGTGGAATCCAAAAGTATTTTCTTACAAACCACGGACGCGCGTACACGTAGGAGAGCACGGTGAAAAACAAGTAGATTCCAATGTTGAAGAAAACAAGGAAAATGATGGAAACATGCGAAACCGCAGTGAAGGCATGCTGGGCAAAGGCAGTGGAGAATGACTGGTACATGATCAAAAGCAACATGAAAGAACCAACCTTGTTCAAGTAGAAAGTTTGCAATGTCCACTTAGTCTGCTTGGGGAAGATATTTTGGATAACCTGCCCCACAAAAATGGGCACAAACACTGACAAGCCCAACTGCTTCATGGTCTCTCTGTACAAGTCCGAGATGGAGGAATCTGCCAGGCCCTGGTGCGATGGGTTACCAAAGTCCCACTGGCCCTTCATGTAAAGCTGAAGCAATGCGGGGGTAATGAAGGCACCCAACAAGTTTCCGATGAAAACCTCGCAAAGTGTCAAAATGTCGTTTCCGTGGGCCTGTTTGGTCATGACGACATTGGAACTGACGGTGGTTGGGCACGCGTGGGTAACTATCATACCAACGAGCATCCAGTCATTTATGGCACCGTCGTGTGCATGTTTGATTCCTGTTGCGATACCGTAGATAATCAGCGATGTGATCAAGAAAGATAAAGATAATACTGTGAAGTGAGCACGATAGTTTGCCGAGTTTTTCATGAGGTCTTTAGTGGACATTGAAAGGCCTGAGATGAGGAAGATGATTGCCACTGCCCCATAACCGATGGTGTACTCAGCACGAATTGTTCCGTGTTGTTTTGCGAAGCTTGGCCAGAAGTGTGCGAGGACGATGAATATGGCTAGACCGATGAAGAACCATTGGGCTATAGCAAAGTCTAGGACTTTCTTGACTTTTGGGTGTAATTTTATTTTGGACATGGTAGATAAGTAGGGAGTGTTGGGTAGTTAAGTAGGTAGTATTGGTTATTGGTACTAATAGAATTGTAGTTAAGTTAATATTTGGTTGTTTGGGTACAATTTAGTTGTAGTTATGTTAATTTGGATATTTGAGTAGTTGAGTTGTAGTTATGATTTGGATATTCGGGCAGTTGAGCTGTGCTTATGTTAATGGATACTTGAGTACTATTAGCTGAGTTGTAGCTATGTTAGTGAGCTATCGATAGATTTTAGTTATGTTAGCTCAGCGTTAATGTGCGAAAAAGAGTTGCTTTATACGGCAGACAATCACTCAATTTGTATGATAAATTGTGGATTTTTCTTCGGACAGTAAAGGAATCTATCCGATGATTTTGTTAGAAAAAGTCACGTGTTATCGGCCCGGTTCCAAGGATAAGAGATTAGGTGGTATGCGGCTGAGGGAGGGAGGGAGGAAGAGTAGGGTGTGGGAATGAGTATGTGAGGGTATGGGGGAGGGTATTGGGTGAGGTGTGAGAATGTGAAGGTGTGAGGGTGATGAAGATGAGGTTGAAGAATAGGGTTAGTAGATGAGATTATAGTTGAGATTGTAGTTGAGGTGTGATAGATGGGGTCATAAATGAGTGTATTGTGTGTAGATGTTGGGTTTTATGTAAGAGTATAATCGATGCAAGAGGTTGTGATGATATTATGTTTTAAGTGGGTGTCATGTGTATTATGGGGAATTACGTTGGTACTATAATAATGGCGGTATGAGAGTAGTTGGACCGCTTTTTCAGCCGTTCGATTCGGTTTAAGGGAAAAAGTAGAAAGATACGGGTCGTGTATAACCGAGGATCCGAACGAGCAAACGGAACTTCACGAGAAATCGAACTTTACGAGCGAAGCGAGTGAAGTGAGTTAGTGATTAGATATACATGATTAGATACACATACCTCACTTCACTTTATTATGATTAGATACACATACCTCACTTCACTTTATTATGATTAGATACACATACCTCACTTCACTTTATTATGATTAGATACACATACTTTGTTGAACTTTATGGTTTCTATGGATTATATAATTCATGATGTAATCACAGCTTATTGATTCTAAAAGAGGAAATTACCAAGTAAGGAAAGAAAAGACAATAAAAGAGAATGATAGGGAAGAATGATAGGAAAGAATGATGGAAGAGAGTGTAAGGATCCTTACAAGAATCTTTATATTCTGAGAGATGTAAACACATTTTCAACCAATTAGCTCTAAGTAACTGATTGACGTTCAATGAAGAACAATAGTGGCAAGAAGGGATGCTTGGTTCGAGCCCTCTATTTTCTTTGCGTTCTGTGGAATGAACTTCACGAGCAAAGCGAGTGAGTGAGTGAGCGAGTTAATCGAGCGAATGAGTGAGTGAGTCAATACTAGTCGATTGAGTTCATAAAACAGTGATTGTTGTTTTTTCAATCATACAATTATCTCTAGATACAATTTTTTGATCGTACATCTTCAGATATAATGTTTGTGCTCGTTAAATATCTCTATATATAGTGTTTTTTCGATCGTTCAGATCTACAAATGTGTGTATACTTACTCATTCAGTTAGCTCTCAATATAATATATGTTCACTTACTCATTCAGTTAGCTCTAAATATAATATATGTTCACTTACTGATTCAATTAGCTCTCCATATATCGTATGTCCACGTACTCAATTAACTCTCTATATTCCCACTAACTAAATTAACTATAATAATTGTTCGCTCACTCAGTTCGGCTTTTAGGTCATCACACTAGGTCATTGACAATTTAACCCAACGTACATTTTTGCTTTGAAATTGACAGGAAGACAATCCTCTACTCGTGTTCCACATCTCTACTATCAATCTTTCAACAATTGTCTATAAGTCCTCTATCATGCTCTATCAATCAACTATAAGTCCTCTCTCAACCCCCATCATTCCTCATCATTCCCCCCAAATCACGTGACACAATACGAAATACAAATTTCCTATTTTGGACGAAACGCAAACATACCCTGAGAAAACAAAACCAAACAAACTATAGAACGTTACAGAGTTTTATTACAAGCGACTAATACCCCAGTACAATTGGCTGTACATATAACTCCAAGAAAAAGCTTCAACAGGACAAAATTGACAGTTATCAACGGTCAGTCCATATAAGTCAGTCCATTGCAATCAGCAGTAAACCAGTTACGCATAGTATCAAACAGAAACAAGAGCCATAAATATATCAGAGCTATTACGGAATACTAGCTATAACAGAGCAAACTGAAGAGGTAATCTTACGGCAACTACAGAGAAATACAGGGTAAACTGCAGAATAAACTACAAAGGTAACGGCAAACTACAGAGCCATTAACAAAGCCATTAACAAACCATACCCAAATACCAAAACATCACACTAAACAAATCTGTTAACACTTCAAAACTTAACCCCAATCTTCTTAACTTTACACTAAAATTCATCGCACACTTCACCTCCAACACACATGAATTCACCTACATTTGTCAACAGCTTCTGGGGAAGTGACGGAACCAAACTCATCCACACCAAAATCAAACACGCACTCGCAACTCTCCACGAGCTTGCAGACTATTACCATGAACGTATCCAGATCGAAAAGGAAACATGCAAACGACTCAACAAACTCAACTCCAAAGCACGTATAGGCTCACATGAAACGGGAACTCTCAAAGTTGCTCTCGACAAACTCCAGATCGAAAACGCAGTAATGGTTGAAAACTCCAACAAGTACATCAAAAGCGTAACCAGCAATTACACCAAAATCACTGACTTCATTCAGATATACAGCAAAACCACGTCTAAAATCATGCATCATATGGAAAAAATCGAAAGTCGCAAGGCCGATGCATGGAAGCGACTCCAAGATGCCAAAGAAAAATACCGTGGAGATTGCCAGATGTACAAGTCACTTCAGTTGTGCATCCAAACCACGTGGGGTAAGGAATTGGAACGTAACGAGGCCAAACTCGCAAGAACTGCGCAGAATATACTGATTCTGAAGAAAAATTACCAGGTTTGTATGGTAGAGTACAAAGATCTTCACGAGCTCCATGTGCGTGATTGGTCCATATCTCTCCAAGACATCTACAAGTTGGAGATTGAGCGCATACATTTGTGCAAAGTTGACTGCTTTGGGTACTGTAACCATATTGCAACACTTTGTGTAGACAATGACCAGAGTGCCGATGCAGCAAGAACGGTATTTGCCCAGGTCCAGCCTCCCATGGATCTCCAGGACTATGCCGAAAACTTTGGGTCGGGAAACAAAATAGCGGGGGTGCCAGAGTTTGTGGACTTTATGCAGGGCTACGATGATGATGGAAGACTTTCGTATATTGTTGCGGATGTGGAATTGCCCAGGCACCAGCCGATGTTGGGCGGGGAGGAAAGCCGCGAAGAAAAGAGGGATTATTTGAAACAAGCTGATTATAAACAGGCTAAGCACTATAAAAAATCTGATGAAGTGTGGAATCATGAAAAGAAATCAGGCACAATTCATAGAAGAGGGATCTCTGACTTTGGCATTCCGAAATTAGAACCCCCAACCAACGCTCCTCGTACACCTTCACCCGACCGTCTTGATCCCGGTCCGCGTGCCTTCCGAGGCTCTGTGGACTCCAACTCACACGATGACATTTTTGAGCAGGAGCTCAAAAAGTCCGAAGGGTCGAACTACTCAAACCCCACAAACTACCTGCTGGGTCTGGAACGGCACTGGGCGTCTCCAAGACGTAAGTCGAAGCAATTGCAGCAGGTTCAGGACCAGATCAACCGCAAGTCCAAGGAGTTACCTCCGGTGAAGACACCGTTGCCTGCGCCTGAAACGCCAATAATGAAGGACTTCTCAATAGACTTCATAGCCAAAGCATTGGAGGACTTGAACCAGGGAGGTGATGGCGATGTTTCGCAGTTCAGGCGATCAGTGAGAAAAGCAAAGGAAAACGGCAATATGCAGGAACGGCTGCAAAAGTATGATGAGGAAGAAAGTATTGATGTACTTTCACCTCCCAAAGCGCGGACTACTCCGGGAAGCCCGGCGAAAACACGGACTATTTCCGGCAAGCACAAGTCACTTGCGGATTATGTTGATGATCATGATGAGGTTGCTACGCGGTATGAGTCGATTTCGTTCAAGCCACGGCCCAAGTCTATGCTTGACTTTGATGATACGACGAGTACTGTGGTGCGGAGTGATGGACGGAGGAAGTCTGTGGTAGAGAATGGAAGGAGGAAGTCTGTGGTTGATATTGGAGACAGCAGTTATGATAGGCCATATGAGGAAACTTTTGAGAGGAAGTTTGATGGATTTGGAGGACGGAGAAAATCTGACATTGGGTGGGATTCTGAAGTGTCCAGATTTGAAGATCACAAGATGCCGAAAGCGCAGACTGCGCACAGACGACAGAGTATGTGCAGTTCGAAGTTAGGTGCTAGTCTTGCCACTCCTGTTACTGGACGACCATATGTGGGTAAGGCCAGAGCGAGGTATACTTTCAAGCCTCAGCAACCTGGCGAGCTTTATTTTAGGAAGGGATGGTGCATGTATGTGATACACAGGCAGGAGGATAATTGGTTTTTGTGTGAACTTGCTCAGGGGAGTGGTGATGCGGAAGGAATGGTGGGGTTAGTTCCGGGGAATTATTTGATTGAGGGGGATGTTTTTTGACGAACAAACGTTAGCGAGTGAAGTGAGTGAGTGAGTGAACAACATAAAATGGGAGACAACTGAACGAACGAGCGAACTTCACGAGCGAAGCGAGGAAGTGAGTGAGTGAGTGAACAAACATCAAATGGGAGACAACTGAACGAGCAAACATCAAATGGGAGACAACTGAACGACAAACATTATTTGACAAAGCATTGATTGACTTACATTATCTCATGTACTGAGTGAAAAACATCAAATTGGGATTCACAGAGTCCCAAACATCATTTGATGAGGGACGAACCGAGTGAGTGGTATTTTTTAGCTGTAATATAGGAATGACGATAAGACATAATACAAGAGATGTAGTAAAGGTAGCTGCAATATAGCTAGAAAGTTCTACTGTATATCACAGTATAGATGTCAGACTTCCACCCTTTAGAGAATAGCATGTGTACTTGTTTATTTAGGTAGATGTCAGGCTTCCACCCTTCAGAGAATAGCTTGTGTACTTGTTTATTTAGGTAAAATATCGAAGGCATATATACTAGAACACTTAGTACTTGGCATGCTACCCGCGATGACCTTAAGTATGACTTCTTAAAGTGGTATTATATGCAGACCTAGTACCTGCAGTACCTTACAATAGGAAGGTAAAATGAACACCCTCAATAAGGTGCATACCAAGCGTTTTGGAGACTTTAACTAGACAGACTTCAAATGTTGACCCTGAAAAAGAATACAAAGTGGTTGTTTTCATCATCACTTGTAATAAAAAGGTATCAGGTTACCTGCTGGTTTTTCTAGAAACAGGAATAGAAATAAGGTTTGATTTTTTGCAGCCAAAATTAGATTACGAGTTGGTATGGGTGAGACTTTGAGTACGAGATAGCATTGATCAAATCTGTTTATGGCTTCATTAAAGTGTTATTCTGTATGTTTTGTGTGACAGCAAAATACAATTGAAGTGGTTGATTGACTCACACATCTCACTTGATTTTGACTGTCAGCTAATTGGTTTTGAGTTTCCAAATCTTAATGTTTGGTGGTTGTTCTTTATCTTTAGATCTTGATATTTGCTGGTTGTTTATTGTTAGATTTAGAGTATATTGATTTCCCTCATTATTAGGATTCTTGCTGTTTAGTTCAAATAGTTTGGAAATCGATGATGTAAGTTGATTGAAAACTGCTCGGGTGATAAATGTGTATTTTGGGTCGTTCATTCAGTTATCCCTAATAATGTATATTTACTCGGGTTATCTCAAGTTCACATCTCTCTAATAATGTATATTCACTCACTCACTCACTTCACTCGCTTCGCTCGTGAAGCTCGTTCGTTCATTCAGTTATCTCTCCAAGAGTGTAAGTTCACTCACTCACTCACTCACTCACTTCACTCGCTTTGCTCGCGAAGTTCGTTCGCTCGTAAAGTTCGTTCGCTCAATTATCTATTTAATTTATTTTATTCATGTCCATCGGCCCCTCCAGAGTAACCCTCCCATACTCCATCAGAAACCTCCCCCCATTGATCGTGGGCGGAGCGGTATTCAACACCCAATACACCGAGGACCCTTTCGCAGTGCCAACTACCTCCATTCTACAGTACGCATTCGACCACGGCCTCAATGCCCTAGACACTAGTCCCTACTATGGACCGTCCGAGGAGATTATCGGACGTAGTTTACGCCACGTAACACATCCTAGGGACCTGTACTACATCTGTACAAAAGCAGGACGTATTGGTCTCGACGAATTCGACTATTCTCCAGAGTCTGTCCGCAAATCAGTGCTCCGGCTGTGTGAACGGTTGAATACAAAGTACCTCGATTTGGTGTACATGCATGACATTGAGTTTGTCAGAGTTGAAGAGACTTTGGGTGCAATCCAAGAGTTGAAACGGTTGAAAAACGAGGGAATCGTTCGTAATATCGGAATCTCGGGGTACCCTGTGGACCTCCTCTACCATGTTGCAAAAAAATGTGCAAAGGACCCAGAGATTGGTCCTTTGGATGCGGTGATGTCGTACTGTCATGGGTGTCTCCAAAACACCAAGCTTTTTGACATGTACAAGGGTTTTTTGGATGAGTGTGGAGTCAAAAAGGTCATGAACGGGAGTATTTTGAGCATGTCGCTTCTTAGATCGGGCAACACCATGGATTTCCACCCGGGGAGTTCGGAATTGAAGGTCACCGTTGCCAAAGTGGCACGGGGGTTGTTGGAGTCCAAGATCGAGATGGCTGACTTGGCCACACGATTTGCAATCAAGCGCTGGTTGTTTGATACGCGTGGTCAAGAGGAAGGAGGAGAATTGGAGTGGAATCCTGAGACTTCGGTTGTTTTGGGGGTGACACTGTTGGATCAATTGAAGGCTGCGATTGATGCGTACTGGGCTGTGAAGCAAGATCAGGATAATGAAGGGGATGAGGTTTTGTTTAGGAGAGTTCAGGGTGAGTTTGGGGAGCATATGGATGAGGTTTGGGAGAGTGGTAACTGGACTATGAGATCACTGAACGAATGAGCGAACTGAACGAGCAAACGAACTGAACGAGCAAACGAACTGAACGAGCAAACTAACTGAACGAGCAAAGCGAGTGAAGTGAGTGAGCAAGTGAAGTGAGTAATTGAGTCAACTTACACAATTGGAGAGATAACTGAATGAACGAACGAACCGAACGAACGAACTTAGCGAGCGAAGTGAGAGAAGTGTGTGAGTGTGTGAAATTATATTATTAGAGAGATAACAGAATGAACGAACGAAGTTCACGAGTGAAGCGAGGGAAGTGAGTGAGTGAGTGAACTTACACAATTGGAGAGATAACCTTATGAACGAACGAACCGGACGAACGAACTTCATGAGCTGAGCGAGTGAAGTGAGTGAGTGGGTGAACTTAAATTATTAGAGAGATAGCAGAATGAACGAACGAAGTTCACGAGTGAGTGAGTGAACTTACATTGTAAAGAGAGTTTAACGAACTGAGCGAGCTGAGCGGGTGATGTGAGCAGTTAATAGTTATTAATGAGTAGTGATTAGTGATTAGTGATTGGTGACTAGTGAGAGTGACTAGTGACTAGTGACCAGTGACTAGTGACTAGTGACCAGTGACCAGTGACCAGTGCCTAGTGACTAGTGCCTAGTGACCAGTGCCTAGTGACCAGTGCCTAGTTGCCAGTGACTATCGATAGTGACTACTGAGTAAGTAATTGAGTGAACTTGCATCTCGACCCCAAGTAAAATAAGTTATTAATGTACCCAGTAAATCAAAGGTATACAATTGTCAGTATAAAGGGGGAGCATGAGAAACTTTGTACGAAGAACAATTTCATACATATTAAGGGGCTTTAGGGTTTAGGCTGGAAGCTATGAGTAAATGTTCAAACATACAGTTTGGGGTAATGAGTCTATTCATGTATTTGAATAAGATATACCTCGTCTCTAAAATGTATTTAAGTATAGCATTTTCAACACTTCACTTGTTCAGTTCATTCAGTTGAGCTTATTTTTAGTATAAGTTCAAACACTCACTTGTTCAGTTCATTCAGTTTAACTTCTTCTATGGTGTAAGTTTATTCGCTCGTTCAGTTAAACTTCTTTTATAATGTAAGTTCACTCACTTAGTTAGACTTCTTCTATGATGTAGGTTCACTCACTTCACTCGCTTCGCTCGTAAAGTTCGTTCAGTTAAACTTCTTCTATGTAAGTTCGTTCAGTTAAACTTCTTTTCCCCACATACTATTTTCACTCAATGCCTTCAGACACAAACGAAACGTCTTTTGATCTCGGAAAAAAGAAGCGTGTGACGGTCCGTCAGTTCAATGGCACCAGCTTGGTTGATATCCGCGAATTCTACGAGGACAAGAGTTCGGGCGAGTTGAAGCCGGGCAAAAAGGGCATTTCCTTGACTCAGGATGTGTGGGCCAAGTTGATGGAAAACAGAGAGGAGATTGAGGAGGCTTTGGGCAGGTTGACCAAGAAGAGGAAGGTAGAGAAGGGAGAGGGTGGTGAGCAAGAAAAGGGGGAAGATGAGAAAAAGGGGGATGAGAAAGGAAGTGTTAAGAAGGAGGGCGAATGAGCGAACTGAGCGAGCGAACGAACTTGAGAGATAACTGAACGAAAGAACGAACCTCCGAGCGAAGCGAGTGAAGTGAGTGAGTGAGTGAACAAACATCACATAAAGCTAACTAAACGAGTAAACTTACATTATATGGTGAGATGAACTAAAGGGTCTATAAATTGTTCAGGTGAGTATTTGTTTGGTGTTGGGGGGTTTAATGAGATTTTGCTAACGAGTGCTACCTTCAGTAACAGTGATTCTAGAGATGTACTAGTGATCAAGCATACAGTTATGAGTATGAATTATGAAGTTCTCAGTAATGAGTATGCTTTATCAAGTTCGCGGTTATAAGTATGCTTTATCAAGTTCGCAGTTACGAGTGTATCAAGCACACAGTTATGAGTATGCTTTATCCAGTTGATATATCAATACGAATCAACTACTTCAACGTGTTTAGATAGGTAATGCCAAGTTCCCTCGCAAGTGCGTGCACCATGATGAGCTGTTTCGGCTTTTTCAGATTGTACGATGAAGACATATTCTTGGTTTGTACAAGTCTGTACTAGTTTATGAGTAATTTGGTGGTACTAGTGGGAGTGGTGATTTATGGGAAGGTGAGAAGGTGGTGAGAAGGTGGTGAGAAGGTGGTGAGTGTTAATGAGGAATTTGTTAAGAATTAATGAGTATGTTAATGAGTGTTCAAGAGTATGTTAGTGAGTTTTAATGAGAACATTAATAGTATATTTGCGAGCATGAATATATTTGTGTGTATGTTAGTATTTGTGAGCATGTTAGTATTTGTGAGCGCATTTGTGAGCTTCTTAGTGAACGTATTCGTGAGCTTTGTAAACTTATTAGTATTCGTGAGCTTTGTGAGCTTTGTGAGTATGTTACATTATATGCTAACTTATATGTTAGTTCATATGCTAACTTATATATTAGTTTATATGCTAAATCATGACAATGAGAGTAGCATACCCCCAAGTCACCATTCTCGATCAAGTAAGCATCCCATACTTACCATTAAAAAAAGCTCTATTCATTCCGCTTGTTATCTTCCCTACAACGATTAGGTAAGACAGCAAACAAATAAAAACGCATTACACCGGGTGCTTTCTTCTCGCGAATATCACCGCAATCTTTTGTTTGCATCATAAGGCTTGTACTGCGCAATCATTGCTGTAGAGAGGAGCTCATAAGCTGACAATAAAATTGCGCAACGGCTTTGAGACGATTCATAAGCCTGGTGAGTATAAGCCGCCAAGAATTACGTATCGGGCAAATTAGATCACCAGTATCAAAAATATTGTCAAGTCGATAGACAAGAGGACATAACAGTTGGATATAGGAGGTTGGACATAACAGTTGGATATACAAGGTTGGACATAACAGCTGGATATACTACGAGGTTGGACATAACAGTTGGATATATTACAGAGTCAGACAAAGTACAATAGTCAGACAAAGCAAAAAATAGTACTCAGATATACTATATCAGTTAGATATACTATAACAGTCAGATATACTACAACATAGTATTTAACATAGTATTGACATTCTACAACATACACTACAACAACCACAACCTCAAAAATATCACTAGCAATCACTAAAAAAACTCCACTCATCAAATGACCCGCAATAAACGCTCAAAAGCAAGAAAAGAAGAACCCCAAGAACCCGAGTCTTTCATCGATCATCGCTTCCACGACCCACCAAAACCCAGGCGCAAGAGAAACCGCAAGAAAAAACAGCAAAAAGCCCAAAAGGAAGAGGAAATCCTTCCGCTTACCAACCAAAATCTCCAGAACTTGTTGAATCAACCTTCGCAATATGCCGAACGTCAGTACGGATCAATAGTCCTCGATATGGACAAGTACGCGGATGAACAAAGAAACTTGGCAGGAACGAACCAAGGACATGTAGATATCTCGCAGAGAAGTGATGATGACACCAGGAGCGTGAATTCACTCGAGTTTGGTGAGTCCAATCCAAGCTCTGAACACCTGAGTGACACAACGTCCCTTGATGATGTGTGTTTCCCGGATTACTACGACGAGTTAGGTGCTGGACAGTACAAGGACCGGTACGAATGGCCGGATCTCAAGGTTCTTGAGGAGTATGTCAAGGAGGAAATGGAAGAAGTTGAGGAAGAGGTACATGAGCAGCAGGTGAGTTTCTCCAATGCGGTATTTAGAAGAAGGAGCGAGGGCCGTGAAGAGGATGATGGAGACCATTCGCCCAGAGGAGGGTTCAGAGAGGAGAGAGAAGAGAGGGAGGAAGCGAACCAAAATGGAGTGAGAGGTTGGGAAAACGGAAGATTCAAAGAGGATGTTTTCAAGAAAGACTCTCCTTTTTTCAGGAATCGCCGTGCTTCGCAAGAGTCCACTGAAGAATCGCCGCTTCTTGGCAATTACCAAACCAACGAGCTCGAGTCGATTGGAGAGGAACTGTTTTCTGAGTCGTTGAGAGTGCGTCCGACACCGATTCAACCATGGGAAAAGAGCAAGGAGCAAATTCCCACGATTTTGAAGGGCACGTTGCAGAAAAAGCGTGGGGATACGTGTAGGTTCACTTACTTCCGTGAGGATTTGGAGAAGACCATCCATGCAGCGACCATCAGTGGATTATTGGGGAATGAGACAGAAAAGGTGGACTCAGAGAGAGATGGTAAAGAGTCGAAAGCTGATAAAGTCGACAAAAGCAAGTTGGACAAAAAAGACAAGCCTGAGAGAAGCGAGTCGCCAGACATTTACTCCAAGCTCCAAGGTCTTTTTCAACCATATAAGTACTCGTGTACTTCCAGGTCGCCGTCGATGTACAGCATGAACGAAGGGGAAACGGCGAATTTGCAGCCATTGACGAGAATCAAAGTTGATGCTCCCAACTCTGTTGGTACGTCTACAGCACAGATTGAAACCACTCAAGACGTCATTGACACCGAAGGAATTACCCCATTCTGGTTGGATGTTTTGGACCCCACGGAGGAGGAGATGAAGGTGCTTTCGAAAACGTTTGGAATTCATCCGTTGACCACGGAGGACATTTTCCTTGGGGAAACGCGCGAGAAAGTCGAGCTCTTCAAGTCGTACTACTTTATCTGTTTCACTTCATTTGACGTTGTGTACGAACGTCGCAAGCAGCGTGCCAAGGAGCAGGAACGCAAGCTCAACAAGTTACAGGAGATGTACGAAAACGGGTCTGGGGGTGACCAACATAGCATTTTTGGGTCTCCCGAGCGCAAGTCGCGAATTTGGGGGCTTTTCCACAGCTTGGTGGGGGGGAGAAAACCATCATTTTCGCGGAAAGCCAGACAAAGCTCGTGTTACTCCAAGGGGTCGTCGAGTGTGACCTCGCGCAAGAGAAAAATCCGCGAGGGAGAGTTGCAACCATTAAACATGTATATGATTGTGTATAAACATGCAGTCATCACGTTCCACTTTTCGCCCACCCCGCACCCGATCAATGTACGTCGTCGTGCGAGGTTACTCCGGGACTACCTCACGGTGAGCTCAGACTGGATGTGTTATGCTTTGGTTGACGATATCACGGATTCGTTCGCGCCGATGATTGCGAGCATCGAGGAGGAAGTCAATCTGATTGAAGATGCAATTTTGAAAATGCACTCGGGTGATCTGGACTCCGATGAGCTGGAAGATTCCGAAGATGAAGTTGAAGACGAGAGTCAGTATCGAAACATGGGCAAAACAATGGCAATGATGAAGAACCTGCGTCGTGGACTGAGTGCAAATGAGAACGTCTTTTTCAGGCGGACGCGGTCAAAGTCCACAGTTGAGCATGGAGGCATGGGGTTGCGTTTCCTCAGAAGCAACTCTGTGTACAGTGGGTCTGGGAAGAGTTCGAAACTGAGCAAGTCCACGGCATCCAAGATCATCTCGTGGAAGCGGAAAGGAGACATGTTGAGACGCATTGGAGAATGCCGCAAGCGTGTCATGTCGATTTTACGGTTGTTGGGCACAAAGGCCGATGTGATCAAGGCTTTTAGTAAGCGGTTCAGCGAGGGAATATACGACAGCAACAGGACACTGAAAACGGAGATTGGAATGTATCTTGGGGATATTCAGGATCATATAGTCACGATGGTGCAGTCGCTTAACCATTACGAAAAGTTGCTTGCGCGGTTTCATTCCAACTACTTGGCGCAAATCAACATTGACATGACCAAGGTTAACAATGACACCAATGATGTTTTGGGCAAAATCACCATTTTGGGTACGATTGTTTTGCCCATCAATGTGGTGACTGGTCTTTGGGGTATGAACTGTATTGTTCCGGGGCAAGATCATGAGGGGTTAACGTGGTTTTACGGTATTGTGTTGAGTATGTTTGTTTTCAGCATTGTAGCGTATAACTATGCTAAAAGGGTTACGGGATTGTGAATGGGTGGTAATTAGAATAGATAGAATGAACACTTGAGGGTATAGGAAGGAGGAAGTGAATAGAGAGGATGAAGGTGTGTAAGAAGGAAGTGAATAGAGGACTTCAACCAACCAATCAATCAATCAATCAATCAATCAATCAATCAATCAATCAATTATTCACTCACTCACTCACTTCACGAGCGAAGCGAGTGAAGTTATGAAGGTGTAGGTAAGTTAGTGAAGCGACAAACGAACGACTGAACGAGCATATGAGTATTTGGCTAAGGTGACTTGTCCACTTTATGCTTTCATTGTATCGAGGAATCACCTAGTGGTAAGTTCAGTGATAAGTTCAGTACTAAGACGGTAATAAAAGATAGCAAGAAGACACTAAAAAAGACTGTAATAAAGGATAGTAATAAGACACTAATACACATCAATACACACTAATACACACTAATACACGCAAATACACACTAGTACACGCAAATACACACTAGTACACGCAAATACACACTAATAAAGGGCAATCAAAGTCACTGCCTTCTTATGTCATTTGCTCGTGAAGTTCATTCGTCCTTTCAGCTATCTCTCCAATGGTTTAAGTTCACTCACTCACTCACTTACTCGCTTTGCTCGTGAAGTTCGTTCGTTCGTTCAGTTATCTTTGCATATAACGTTAGTTCATTCGTGCTCACATGACTTCGATAAATCTGCAGGATCAAAATGGTTGTAAATAGATTTTCAGCTGAAATTGATAACGATACACACCTCCATCGAAAGCACTGAACCGCGATCATATCGTATTTGAGGCCAATAGAAACACCAAAAGAACTCCAAAATTACTATAATACAAAAAAACCAATATGAGCATCCAGATGTCCTTGGTTTTCGCCACTTTAGTGGTCCAAATGAGCAGTCTTGTGCTCTTACTTTTGCCTTTGCCTTACACAATCCGCAAAAAGATCGTTGACTTCACGTTCGTGTTGGAGAAGTCGCCAAACTTCCGTATCGGTGTGGGCTTTTCTGCGGTCCTACTTATATTGCAGTTTGTTGATTGCCTCAATAGATTGAAGCGTTACAGCCACGTCAACCGCTCAGACTTCTTGTCTCACGACCAGTTGGCCAGCAAGTTCTATGCGCAGCGCAACTTGTACTTGTCAGGAGCGGTATTGTACTTGAACTTGGCCATTATGACACTGGTTTCGATAGTGAGGAAGATGGTCACCAAGGAGGCTGAGTACAGAAAAATCTCCAAGAGTGAGATTCAGGAAGATGAGGGTTCTGAGATTGCCAAATACAAGCAATTGATCAAATTGAAGGAGCAGGACATTGCTACGTTGAAGAAGCAATTGGGGGGGTTGCAAAGGGAGTATGACGGGATGAGCCAGGTGGAGCCAAGGAAGAAGGATGATTAGGGAACAAGCGAATGAACGTCACGAGCAAAGCGAGTGAGGTGAGTGAGTTAGTGAATAAATATTATAAAGAGATAACTGAACGAAGAAGCGAAAGAAAGAGCGAACGAACTTCACGAGCAAAGTGAGTGAGTGAGTGAATAAATATTATGAAGAATGTAAGGTACTCGTGGTAATGTCGTCTACATATAAGACTAATCTGGCTAAATTGCCACCAAATCCTTTTGTGTAACAGGAAGCATCTGATTATAAGATGCTGCCAAGTTATATTTCAGAAGCTGCCAAATGTATATAAGGAACTAGAAATATCCTCTAAATAAACAAGCAACACGCAAGCTTTCCTTTTATCTAAAGGGTTGATTCCCTGACAAAGAGATAAATGAACGAGCGAAGTGAGTGAGTGAGTGAGTGAACTAAATTAGTGAACTAACATTATATGGACATAACTAGCGAACAAACGTTGTATAGAGATAACTGAATTAAGGAATGAACTAACTTTATATAGACATAGCTAAAATAGTGAGTGAACTAATATTATATACACATAACTAAATTAGTGAGTGACGAGTGAAATGAGTGGGGAAGTGGGTGGAAGAGTGAGTGAGAAGTATGTGAGAAGTATGTGAGTTTCTCAGAGTTACATATTTTAAGTGAAATGTGTGAGTTTATGTGTGTTCTTTTCTAATTACTGATTCTGGAAGTTGTTTTATCGCATAGACATAACTAAATTGCACATAGAGATATTTAAGTGACTAACGGAATAAGTAAATGAATAAACATTGAAGATAACTGAGTGAATGAAACACTTGTATATAGGCCAAAGATGAATGATAAGTTGAAAAGCGGAAGATACAGGGAAGTTGAGTGAAATTCGGTAGATGCTGGGGGCTGTTGAGGCGTGAAAAGAACCGATGGCCCAGAAAGTTAAGCAGTAGAACTTTTGTTTTAGGAAAGTCGAGGCGTGTAAAGCACTGAGGAAGTATTTTGCCAATATTTTAACTTTTCCGTGGCTAATTCTATATCGAGCTACTAAACTTGCTGTAATAGGTTGTACAGTTCACGTTTTATCACTGATATTAACGTTGCATTTATATACTTTATTACACACCCATGATGTTTTACAATCATACTTTATTACACACTCATTATGTTTTTTAATTCATACTTTATATCACACACTAAAAGTTGAGTATTACCAGACCATGTTTTAAAAGCCTCTGACTTTCAATGGCCCTTCTTATTTTAAACCAGATTAAATTGACTATGCTTAGGTAAATGCGCAATGGCAGTTACACGTGTAATTGTCGTGCAATCAACGAATACGACAAAAAGCAGTCAACACAGAGTGACGAGAGATGTAGCTAAAAACTCTTGGATCATTATTTTATTGGAGCAGTAACCCAGTCACAAGAATCCTAGCTCATACTTGGTTTCTCTCAATACACATCAATTCGACTTTTCACCCATCTCAGCTTTTAGCCTCCACAGCACTGTAGTTCCCGCTGGTCAAGTGTCTTGTCACAGGAAGCTCTCTTCCCTCGATATCCTGAACAGTCGCAAAATGGATCGCGGGGTCGTTGATCTGGAACTTCAACTGCAAACCAGCCTCGTGTTCCGAACCCAAGCCCTGGGTCATGAACCGCGCAATCACCTTTTCCTCGGGATTGGCCTCGTCCAAAACCAACGGACTAGAGTATCTCCATGTTACTCTGTTTGCATCGACATTAAAGGAACCGACGGGTTTGGACAACGCAGAAGTTGTCCGCACATCCGGTGCCAAAGCCGCACTCACAACGAGATTGTTCAATGTCAACAGCTTGAACGCAGGGTTCAACTTCAAGCTGAGTAACAATGACGATTGATGTGGCTCATGCTTCCATACGTGCACAATCGAAATAGGAACCTGTTCAGCAGACAACTTGACCAAGTACTTGAGGCCGCCTAGAGTTGTGGACATGATCTGCGCGGTGGACAAGCGATAGTTCGAAGGGTGCGACTGATCAGGCTCGACGAAAGTAGGGTTGACAATCACTTTGTCAAATCTGTCCGGAACGCAAACCAAAAGTGAACTTTCTGGGTTACCACCATGGGGATTGTAGTTGAAGGCAATTTCACCAATGATTTGCGACTTGACCAAAACACCATCCTTGAAGGAAGCGTTGATAACCTCGGAGACAGAAGAGTTAAGGCCTGAGACGGAAGAGTCTGTGGTTCCGACAAAGTGCTTGAAGAAGTCATGGCTCTTCATCAAATTGCCTGTATTCTGCTGGGAGAGGGGAGTAACATGATTGGAATGAGCCGAGTAGAGAGTATTGTGAGCTGCCGTGGTTGTGCTTTCCTCAGGAATCCCAGATATAGCTGTGTAGCTTGCTTTTCTACTCTCTTCAGCACCATTATCGACGAGCACAGAGTCTCTTGCCTGGGGGATGTTATGGAATATCTGAGAATTGATTCTAGAGTTCTCGTCGTGGTGGACGACCTTGCGCGATGGTGGTGGACGTGGGGGTTGTTTGTCGGCAGGAGCTGAAGGTAATGATGTTGTTGGAAGGTTTGTTTGCTCGTAGGATGAGTACTGTGGAGTTTTTTCAATTGGCTTGGGCACTTCGATAGGCTCGAAAGTGGATTGCTCTGACTTAGGATCCAAATCATGTTGCTGCAACATGGAAACACGCTTTCCCGCGGGTTCATCCTCATAGTCGGACGAGTCGGAGTCGTACTTGACGATGTTTGGCGAGTCATCAATGAAGCGAGAATTACGTGCGGGAGCATTGGATGCTTTACCAGAGGTTGTTGAGGGTCCAGGTGCGGAAGAACTGGATAAAGAGCGTGGAGCATAAGACTCAGAAGCAGCAGAGGTGGCAGCTGTTGCTGAAGGAGTTGGACCAGAAGGTGGAGCAGAAGTAACTACTGCAGAACCAAAAGTCGTGGACCCAGAACCAAAAGGCCCTGCAGATGAATCCGAACCTTCAGAAGCCACAGCTGGTGAAGGGGTAGCAGAATCAGCGGTAGCCTTTTCTGTTGCTGCACCATTTGCACCAACATGATTTTTTTCGTCCATTGGATTTGTGTAGAATTGTGGAGCTGGGAGCGTGTTTTCAGTAGTAGTCTTCAAAGGTTCATTCCTAATGTCTTCTCTTGGTAATTCCTTGAAGTCTGTAATACTTTGTCTTTGTCCGTTCTGCTCAGCAAATTGTCTCGGACCATTCGACTCTGTAATACTTGTTCTTTTACCACTCGATTCTGCAACTTGTCTTGGTCCATTTGACTCTGTAATACTTGGTCTTTTACCACTCGACTCTGAGAACTGTCTTGGTCCACTTAACTCTGTAACACTATGTCTTGGTCTGTTCTCCCTCACTCTACTGTCTCTCGTTCTCACAGAGGTATTCCTGGATAATTGAGTTGGACGGGAAGCAAGCGAGTCGTCATCTTCCGCGATCGTTTCATCCAAAGTCGGTCTATCGGCCTTCTTCTTCCTGCCGAAAATGGAACCCACGCGGGACTTTAACTTTGACCCTTTCTTTTCCTTTTCGTTCTTGCTCGAGCCAATACTACTTGCGTCTGACTTCATCACACTCATTCTCTTGCGTGATGTGGCATTATTCTGCAATTGGCGCTGCTGCTGCTTAACTTGCTTGTTGTAGAACAGGTCATTTGCCGCGGGTTTCAACTCCGCACGCTTGATGTAGTCCAAGTAGAAGCTCAATTCGTCTGGTAACTTGAAGTTGGAAAGCATGTACTTTGTAGACTCTTCGTTGGCTGCAGTCTCACGGGCCAAAGCATCGTGTTGAACCTGCAAAAATGAAAAGACGGAATTGAAAAGTAACTGGATCTCATGACTCTTGTACAGTTCGAGTGAAGAAAACGAGGATGGAGCCTTGTAGTTCCAGTCAATTTCCGCAGATGTATCACCAGAGGATAAACGATCGCTGACATCTTTCAATTCCTGCGAGTTGATCATCAACTCTGACAACCGCACATCCTCGATGCCATCACGCAAAGGGAGGAGAATGTCGTTTTTGATAGTTGATTCCACCGCACTCAAGCCCTTGACATTGGCCAGAACGGCAGCCAACACCGAGTTCCAGTAGCGCGGGAAGTTGCTGTACTCGCCTGTGAAGTTGTCTGCGGTGAAGAAGTGGGAACCTTTTTCGAGGAGCTTACGGAGATGTTGGTTGTGGGTTTGAGTAGCTGCAGCGTATTCCACGAACCAATCGTTGAGGTCCTTGTTGATGCGGGTCAGTGCATTGAGAGCATTAGGGAGGATTAGCGCTGCTTGTTGTGGTGGTTTTGACGTGAGGATCGTTGTTGGGAAGTCGTCGGACATTGTGGGGGATTGTGTTCACTGAATATATTGGAATGTACAGTGAATGTTAGGTAATACACTTGGTAGGTTGTACTGGATAGATTGCGGTTTAATTGATGGATTGATTAGAACAATTGATGATTATTGTTTTGGATAAAGTGTATTGGTGGAGTTATTTTTCGTATTGCTCTTGCCGGAAAAGAGGGAAGGAGAAAAAGTGGAGCGAAAAAGTCGAGTAAAGGAATAAGGAGTGGAAGTGATGGAAGATGTGGAAGATGGAAGATGGAAGATGGAAGATGGAAGATGGAAGATGTGGAAGATGGAAGATGTGGAAGATGGAAGATGTGGAAGATGGAAGATGTGGAAGATGGAAGATGTGGAAGATGGAAGATGTGGAAGATGGAAGATGTGGAAGCAAATGATGAGTGGATGGATTTAATTGAAGTGAACAGAATTGGTTGTGCTTTTTGTAGGTCTATGTGGAGGTTAATAGAGTGTTGTAGGATGTTACGAGGAAGAGATCGGGTAGACACAGGTCTGATGAGTAGATTATTTGTCAGAGACACTGATGGATTTGTTGCAGAGAAGGGTGTTTGAAGTGCGTGTTTGTTGTGGGTTTCTTGAATCTGTCCCAATTTGGAATCTCGACTAAAAAGGGAAAGCATGGTTGACATTATGGGTGAGGCAAGATAAGGGTAGGATTTATGTATTGGTATGAGTCTGTGTGATTACGATGAATTGGCTTTGTGTTTTACAGTGAATGTATTGGGTTTGTGTGATTCTGATGAATGTATATGAAATGATGGTTACGATCGTGTTTAGGGTGGATTGGGGAGATATAAAAATTGTGTGAGGTGTATAAGCTTCAGTATAACTATTGTGTATTGGGGAGTGAGAGGCTGTATTATTAGGATACATGGGGAGAGGCTTGTATAAATGTATGGTTGGGAAAGGTCGAATAATGAAGAGGGGAACTGATCATGTAATAGGAAAAATAAATCCAGAAATGCGGCAGCCTGGCCTTTTGGTGTGCCAATCGATTATAGGATAATACGTGTACTGGCGGAATGGAGATAATGTTTGAGTTTTTGTATATTCGTGTCAACTGCAGGGTGCCCTTTTTATCTGGGGTCTTGGGTATGCATCGAGGTGGTTTGGCGCATATCGATACGAATTAGTTGTATTCATGACGTGCTCACTAAGACCAGATTTAGGTACTTCCTTGAATTAGTTGTATTCATGACGTGCTCACTAAGACCAGATTTAGGTACTTCCTTTTTATAAAATTTACTCCTATATGAGTGCAATGGTTGGGTTCTATTGTGCGAGTTTTTTGACATTAGGCCTTGTTTGAAGTGAATAGTTTTTTACGAGTGTTCCTAGAGCGACCTACAAAGTAATTATATATTCCAAATTATCTGAGGT
Source organism: Kodamaea nitidulidarum (assembly GCA_030674215.1). NCBI lineage: Eukaryota > Fungi > Ascomycota > Pichiomycetes > Serinales > Debaryomycetaceae > Kodamaea > Kodamaea nitidulidarum. The sequence goes on along the minus strand of JAJLWI010000063.1, from coordinate 25,220 downwards.
ATATACTCGAAGATCCACCACTAGGGTTATTCATTGACTGTTTCATACACCATTTATTGTGTTTTGGAACTTTCTGAAGCTGTAGTGTTGCTCGGGTCTGCGGTTTCGAAAAGGTACTTTCGAATACCGTTCTTCCTTAGTGAATTGAGCTGTTGTGATCGTTACTAAATGAACAAGAAAGCCAACTAGCTAAAGTTGGCGGACGCTCAATATGAAGTCAGTATTTTCTTGGACTTTAACTCATCATATCACACTCTATTTGAACGAGCGAATGAGTGAATGAACAAAAACAACATTTATGGATAACTGAACGAGCAAACTAAATAAATGAGAAAACCAACTGACGAGCAATCAATTGAACAAGAAAAGAAAAAGAAGTGACTAAGTGAGAATCATAGAAGAGATAACTGAACTGAGTGAATCAACATGGAGCGAAACTCGTCTCGCTGGTTCATTTTGTTTAGTTTTCTCTCCTTGTTCAGTCAGTCATCTCACAACGCTCGTTCCAAATCTAAAGTCACCATCATGTTACACCGGGCCTTCTCCGTTCATTTATAACCCTAAAGCTCTATGTATATAGTGACTTTTGCTCTCTGAAATCTAACCTACCTGACTTAAGCCACATTCACCCGAAAATAAATATTATGCATGGAAGTTTCGCAATTTCTTTTGTTTTTGCAGCCGCCTCTTTTCGGCATCTGTATTTCCAACCACAAATAAAGGAATATGAAGAATGGTTAGGGAAACACCCAGCTACACTCTTAAAAATAAAATATCATGTTATAGTCCAGACTACACTAATTAAATCAACAAGGCCAAAGCAGCAACAACACCAACAGACCCAATCAACTGCTTGTTAGCACCGTTGTTTTGAGTAACGCTACCAATGGAAGAGGACTCGGCCGAAGAGGTGGCAGCAGAGGATTCAGCAGAAGACTTGGAAGAAGTAGTTGCTGGAGCAGAAGACTCGGCGGAGGACTCAGCAGAAGTCTCAGCAGAAGTTGGTGCTGGAGCAGAAGACTCAGAAGAAGTCTTAGCAGAAGTTGGTGCTGGGGCAGAAGACTCCTTCGAGGATTCTGGAGAGTCGGAAGTGGAAGCTGGAATGTCAGAAGTGGTGGTTGAGGTGGCAGACTCGCTCTCCTGGGTCGTAGTGGCATCTTTTCTGTTGATAGCAGACTCGATGGCAGCACTTGCAGTGTTTGGGAGCATCCAGTATGGCTCCCAAACACCAGCCTTGGAGCAAGCAGCAGTGGCCTGGGCAGCGACAGCAGAAACATCGCTACCAGCAGAGCACTCCTTAATAATACAGTTAACAATAAGTCTGTTGAACTGAGGCATGACACACAAGCAACCAGTGTCCCAGTATGGACATGGGGTAATGCCGGTGTTTTGGTCCATGCAAGACTTGGCACATTCTGGCACAGTGTCGTAGATTCTGTCAGCGAAACCGTTGATGGAAGCGGTCTTAGCGACAGATGGGTAGGTTGCCCAAGGGTTGTCGTCGGCCAAGACAATGGCAGCAGAAAGGAGGGTAGTAGAAGCGAAAGTAGAAGTTCTCATTGTTGTTGATGGATGCAAAAGAGGTTCTGGAGAAGGGCTTATATAGCCAAGAGGTTGCAAAGAGTTTGATGGATAATAGTTGCTGCAAATCATTGCGGAACCATCTCAAATAGGAAGGAGACTTGACCGTCCGATAACTCCACGGACGGAACGCCGTCGGCGCCTGACGAAATGAGGCAAAGTTCTTAAGCGTGAGGCGAGAAGATCTGGGTTCACAACTCGCGAAAATAAGCCTTTTTTTTGCTTTTTTCCGGATATACTATGAAGACGGTATTATCCAATCGGAAAAGGACGTGGATTTGTGTTAGGCGATCTTTCAGATAATGCGAGATGGGATGATGTGGGAGAGGAGTTAGTAATATGTGTGTAAGTGGGTGTGCATACACGGTAAAGGTTAATTGGTCGTTAGGTTACGGGCATTATTATTAGCATTTGTCATGACGCAATTTTTTGTGAATCTCTTCGATTTTTTCGCCTTAGTCAGTTCAATTCTTGGCAGTGAATGACTACTTTGAAAGGCCGAGAAAACGAAATCCGCACCGGTAACTTGATTTTCTAGGCGCTTTCACTTGACTTGATTTGACAGAACCAACCGTTGATTTTACTAGCGTTCAATGCTGCAAAAAATGATGGGAACAAAGAAAACTGGACAAGCTCGGTTTAGAATTACAAAATTTCAGTATTGCTGAATTCAGTGGTACGAAGTGTAGTTGTTTCATACTGGAGTTGCCTAGGGCCTGTATTAGAAGTCCTATTGAGTTTAGGTCTTGGCATAGAATCCCTTACATTTATCCAGTGCAATAACCTGTTACTACACCTTTAAAAGAACATGCTTAACATGTGTTACTATAACATACACCTTTAAATAAACATGCTTAACAAAGTTCCAAAGAGAACAGTGAAAAAGCTAAGCGACATGCTGGATAATCCACCAGTTGAAGTAGAAGAACCAGAAGCAGAAGCTTGGGAAGTGGAAGCCTGAGAAGTGTTGGAACTTTCAGAGGCTTCGGAAATTGCCGAGGAAGCTGAACCACTGGAAGAATCACTAGAAGAAATACTAGAACCACTCGAGGCTGAAGCGGAATTGGCAGATCCACTCTCACTAATGCTATCTGCTGTAGCAACTGCAGCAGCATATGTTCCCGCAGCCAGCTCGAGCATTGTAGATATAGAAGCAGGCATCATCCAAGTATTTGCACCCACTTTGTAACACAAAGATGTTGCAAGCGAAGTCGCGGAAACAACATCGTTATCCTTACAGTTTTTGGCCACACACAGTGCCACCAAGCCCGACCATTGTGGCATCACGCAGAAACAGCCAGTATCCCAGTATGGACAAGGAGTATTCAGAGTACTAAGCTTGACACATTCCTTGGCACAGTCCGGTAACAGCCCGTAAATGGGGTCAGCGAAGCCATTGATGGAAGCCGTCTTGGGAACTTTTGGATATGTGGCCCAGTTGTTTGCAAAGGTTGTAGCTGCGAGGGTAAGGAGGATAATTGATTGAAGCATGGTTAGATGTGAAGTGTTCTATGGGTGTATAAATGTGAATGTTTGGATGAAAAGTAGTCAAGTGCTCTATGGGTGTATAAATATGAACAAAGACGAGATCGGATGGATCTCAAGAAATAATACATGAGATGAAAAAGATCGATGGTGATGCCGAAATCGACCCGAATGGCGCCAATAATCACATAGTTTTGTGATCGCCCGATTTGTAAACTTTCGTGTCGATTGTGGGGAATTTTTTGGCAAATATACGATGAATATTTTTTGCACAAGAAATTATCTATTTGATCAGTTGCAGCCAATCGCGTTGTTGTGTATACCGTTAAATCCGTTTTCGTGGTAGGAAAAAATTTACTAGACCGATATCCCCATAAGGGAGGGTAGGGTTTATTACTAATATAGATTCTGAAAGAAGTGAGACCACAAGAACGCCTAAAAAGTAGCCGAAACTACAAAATACAGACTTGAGAGATACAGAACTTATTGAATAGACAACGAACCAAGCAGGAATATAGAGTTTTACTTACAGGATAAATTATCTACAAGAGCTTCAAGACTTTAAATACTCCTATCTTATGGCTATTCCATTCGACCAACAATACTATGTGGAAAAACAGCGCAGCAACATCTATGGATGGTTGATTTTTGTCTTGTCCATGGTGACATTGGCATTTCACGGCTTGTTTTTCCATTGGATTCCCAAGTGGTTGCGGGCCAAAAGGACACCTGAGAGTCTTCGAAATGTTTGGTATTTTAAATTTTTGCAGCTTTGGGATATGTGGACCAGTTGTTTTTGTCTCAATTTCGGAAAACGCAAAATCTACTATCAACCCAGTATGGTTCTTTTGGCTATTGTATATTGGGGGATTTGTGCGGCGTTTACTTTGGCACAGACAAAAGATTTGGACTACCTTCCAACTAAGTACATCATCGGTAAAAGAGTGGGAAAAGTTGGGCTTGGAAACCTCCCAACCATTATGTTGATGGTAGCTAAAAGTGATTTGATAGGATCAATCTCAGGGCTTCAGCACGACAGACTCACTTTCATTCACAAGTGGGTTTCACGTACTATGTGGATGATGACCACTGCTCACTTTATTGTGTGCACACAGTACTGGCTCAGTATTGACTTCACTGTTATGATTGTCATCCCACCACAAATCTTCGGTATGATAGCGTACGGCTGTTTTTTCATTTTAACATGGGGCAGTTTGCGGTTTTTGCGCAATTGGTCTTTCGAGGTATTTGCTATTCTGCACCGTGTATCCACTTTCATCATGCTCTTGATGGCATTTTTCCATAATCCACAGTGCAAAGCGTTGGTTTTACTCTCAGTGCATGCACTTGTTTTGGACAGAATCGCTATGCGAGTGGTGCAGTACATTCACAAATTTAAGTCACCCACAAGAGGAATGTCCGAGTTCGAAATCTTGGACGAGGATACAATGTCTGTAACCATTCCTGTACGTGATATCGAAATACCATTGAACAGGAAATGGTTCCATAGATTTTTACCTAAGGTTCGGGAGTGGAAGGCTGGCCAACACATTTACTTGAATGTGGGAAAGGTCAATTTGTTCCAATACCACCCATTCACGATCTGTTCATTGAGTGAAACAGGCAAAATCAAGCTTTTGATCCGAAAACAAAAAGGTTTCACCAAAAGGTTGATGCAGAAGTTGCAAAAAATGCAGGAGGAAGAAGCCGGTGAGGAAGAATCTATTACTTCCGACTCCGGCGTGCTCAAAATGAAAGTCTTGTTTTCAGGACCTTATGGTGGACACTACCAAAAACTCCTCCAGTTTGACTACACGCTTTTTGTGGCAACAGGAGCCGGAGGTGCATTCACCTTCCCCGTAGCATTGGACCTCTTGAAAACAATTGAAGCACGTGACCAGAGACGTGATTTCCTCCATCGCCCCACGGCCGCGGTCGTGCATATTGTATGGGTTATTCGACACGAAGAGAACATGGTGTGGTTCAAGGATTTGTTGGATGAGATACTAGAGTATGTTCGTCTTGGAAGAGCTAAGTTTGACTTATATGTGACGCAGTCCAAGCAAACGTATGAGGGAAAAACTGAGGTTATCTACGAGGGAAAAACCCTTGAGGGAGATAGCAGAAAGTCAGCCAGTGACAAGGCTGGTATTAAGGGAAATTCAGTGGTTATCGAACAGAAAACTTCGAAGGAAATGGAGTCAACAATTGCACTTTCCCATGATCTCAACAAAGTAGCTACCTTGAATCGTATGAGTTTTGGGTCGTCGATGGTCAGTGGAATTAACCAATTTTTTTCGCGGCCTAATCTCAGCAGCATTATATCGGATCAATGTGCGACTTTTGCACAGTCAAGCGGAGGAAGCTATAAGTCAATGGGGGTTGTTTCGTGTGGAAATGAGGCATTGACAAATGAAATTAAGGTGGAGTGTCAAAAGTGCAGAAGGGTCAGATACGGCCCGGAAGTTTACTGTTATACGGAGTCTTTCTAGACATGGTAGGATATTGGTATTAGGTTATAGATACAACAGGAAAAGGCAATTTTTGAAGAAATTGTAATGTACTACAGGTGCTTAATCACATGGTTATTCCGGTATCGGCCGGAAGCACACAGGTTACGGCAATCGGAAGCTTTTTAGAATATACGAGAAACCTGTAAGTGGCACCAATAATGTTCTGTTTATTGAGCTTTGTGTACGCATGTTGGATGTCTTCATTCATGTGCGGGATATATAATCTTATGATTTAAAATTGAAGAGAGCCCGGTGATCGATGGATATATCGGTAATTCGGGGTTGCCGGGAGAAGTTACATTTGGTGTGTGACAATTCCGTGATACGAGTTATTGAAAAAATTTGTGAAAAAGTTAGCGATATTGAGGAGCAGTTGAAAGCTTAGAAAATTTGATCTACTCAGATAGGCTGATTACGTAGATGTATACATTAAAGATAGTAAGATATATCAAGTCACTTAGCTTATATGCACTTTTGGGAGAAGGCACAATCGATCGACTTGAAGGAGAAGGTTAACGAATTACTAACTGATATTGTTGGAGTATGAGAGTCCCGGTGAGCAGAAGTGATGACCTAGGATCACGCGACAGCTGAATCACGGGCACACCACGTGCACCATAACGTGCACTCAACACGTGACCACTTGAGTAAGGCATACTGTTCCCCGATTAGGGTAGGGACACGACTACAATTATATGCAGGCGCATGAGTGGCTGCAAGGTGCTAGGATGTCTAAAGTTAATATCCAGACACAAAGCAAGGTAGCATAGTGAAAGTGGGTCGATTATGGAGTGGGTCGCAAATATGACAGCGCACGTGATCACGTGCGCCGTATTCGGTGTTCCCGGGAAAAGTATAAATAGGGGAGTATATCCCATATTTTCAGGTAATCCACCCTTTGGTGGGGATAAAGCTTCTAACTTGCTTGTATATTCAAGGGGCGAATATAACTACTTATATACTCTTCTTGGTGTCTCGGGTTTGAGGCGGCAGGAAGTCTAACTCTCGTTTCATTGATTAGTGTGATATGCAGTACCACATACCTTTGTAAGGTACTGTAAGTACAAGGACTGCATATAAGCATATCCTACACCATCTACTAACAGTCGCTGGCTCAATGGCCCTATAAGGCCAGGCATGACCTGTGAGGGGTCCCTAGACCCCTCATAGCCCACGTGTCTGTCCAGCTATAAATATGCCTTAGATATCCTACCTGAATGAACAAGTAACACACAAGCTATTCTCTGACCTAAAGGGTGGAATCCCTGACAACCTTACACATATATAGAAGTTAAGCCGAGAGATACTTTTCTAACATTACATAAGAAAGGGGAACACAGAGTACAATACAACTCCCGAATCAGTAATAGAGCGCGAGATATAGGATTTAAGCTACTTATACTATCGAAGAGTTCAACCAGAGCATATTGACTATTTACTCCAATATTTTAGTTAAATATTCTAAGAGATATAGTGTATAAAACTAAATTTTTTGTAAAGATCAGATTTTGATAATATCTCATCACTAACATCATTTGAAGCAATTACGTTGGAATACACAGTCTCTGCTCGATCTTCGCCAAAACTTCACCGTTGCAAAAGGATCAGATCACGTGATCACATCATTTTATCGGCTATTTAAAAGCTGACTAAACGTTCGATTGTTTTGTTTTCTGTAGGGAAATTTTGGCACATTTTTCAGTAGAACAGGTTTGTGACTGCAAATTCTGTCTAAGTAAAAAAAGCGGAAATGCTGTGAACCCAGAAACTTTAGAGATGCTTTGTGATGTTCATCACAAAGCATCTCAATATTAAGATGCAGGTGAATTCCAGCTGAAAGTGGAAGAATGTTGCTTGTTAATATTAAAGTACCACACAAAAGCGAATAACAAATGAAGATGAAATTCCTGCAATGCGTTAGACTAGCCCACACGTAGAACGCTACACTTGAAACCTAAAGTGTACAAATGCTAGGTAGTAACTAATATTAGACTCACTATTCTTTATGTATTCACATTCCTATGAATTCACATTCCTGTGTATTCTTTCTCGATGTATTCACTCACTCACTTCACTCGCTTCGCTCGTGAAGTTCGCTACCATGAAGATCATCTCTTTTGACGAAAAACGAACCGATTCTTATCCTTAGCAACCTTACTTCATCCCATTGCTTCATATTTGCACTACTTTATATTCTATAATACTACTTTCCTTAATTCATTACTTGTTATTATTGGTATTACTACATTACTTTACTTCTTTTCAGCAGAGCTATCTGATCCGTCAATACTCTGCGCAGCAGACTCACCTTCCAAAGTCGGTGGAACCTCAGATATGCTCTTTTGTTTGCTCATGGTGGCCTTCAACTTGGCCACTCTTGCATCAGTAGACCTAATCGGCTCAAGAACATATGCATTGTGGTCTTCGTTTCTGTCATCGTGATGCTCTTCCTCAGTGTCGTGGTAAGCAAACTCACCAATTTCAACCATATCAACACCAAGCAACTCCTCATCCTCAGCCAATCTCAATTTCAACTTGGGAATCTTGTCCATCGCAAACAAGATGATTCCTGTGACTACAAATGCCCAGGCACCAACAGCACACGAACCAGCCAATTGGTAACCAAGCTGTTTATAGTGGTGGTTCATCCACCCACCGGCGATTTTGAGCGATGGGTCAGATGCAACAGAGCCATCAGCAGCTGCAACATAGTCGGCTGCAAAAAGGCCTGTCAAAACCGAGCCACAGATGGCACCGATTCCATGAAGTGCAAAAACATCCAAACCGTCATCAATACGCATCAATTGCTTCAAGTCCACGGCAAAGTTACACACAATTGCGGGAACAACACCGAAAACCATGGCAGTATAAACAGGAACAAAACCAGCAGCAGGCGTAATTCCAACAAGACCAGCCACAATTCCCATACAAAGACCAACAGTTGACCACTTTCCACCGGTCCTGAACCAGTCGACAAACATCCAAGTCAAACCGCCACAAGCAGCAGCGATGTTTGTATTCACACAGGCGTACCAAGACCTGATGGAAGCGTTACCTGTCGAGCCACCGTTGAATCCGAACCAGCCGAACCAAAGGAAAACCGTACCGAGCACAATTGATGAGACCGAGTGGGGCTTATACTTGGGCATCTTACCCAGAGTTACGGGATCGTGTCTTTTGCCCAAAACTAGAGAATAGGCCAAAGCTGCAAAACCAGAGTTTTGGTGGACTGGTCCTCCACCAGCAAAGTCAAGTGCACCCAACTTGAACAACCAGCCGTTTGCACCCCATGTCCAGTAAGCAATGGGGCAGTAAACAACTGTCAACCAAATAAAAAGGAAAACCATCATAGGGCCTAACCGGGCACGTTCACAACCTGCACCAACCATAAGAATTGCAGTAGTTGCTGCGAACATACCCTGGTAAAAGCAAAACAAGATGTCAGGTACCGAGGACACGACACCAGGGGCACCAAAGACCTTCATTAAGGCAAAGTTGCCCAAATTTCCCAAGAAAGGTGAGTTGGAGGTATGTGTGAAAACAAGTGAATAGCCCCAGAAATACCACTGGAAGGCTGTTAAGCAGGCTGCCATCATGGAAGCCCAAAGAAGGGAAAGTGCGTGTTTTTTACGCGAAAGACCTGAGTACAACAATCCGACACCCGGAATCATGATCCAGACAAGAGCAGCAGCAGCTCCTATCCATGCCATATCTCCTTTGTTGAATTGTCCATTCAAGTCAGTGGTGAGAATATCACCACCAGTTCCCGTACCAGTGTAGTTTGCATTCGTAGTAGAGTCCGACATATGGTAGAAAGTTTATAAGTGGCGGTAGATGTAGTATATATAGAGAAGAGTGGTATGATATCGACCCAATCAAAACACGGCGTTGTGATAATTTAAAATGAAGTGCTTATGAGATTATTGATAAGGTAATCACACAAAATCTAGTGATAAGACATATGCAGGTATAGTCACGAGCGATGACCTAAAAGGCTATAGAGGCGAGTTGATGAGAGATCACTGGGGTGCGAGGGTTTGTAGTGTAGGTTTTGAGAGGAGCGGTTTCGAGAGTTAGGACTGAGGAAATCAGAGGAATTGATTGGCGATCTTGAAAGCTTTAAGTAAGGATATGTTTATACATTTGTCTTGGTTTCGAAGAATACTTGTCGTAATACTAGGCTTCTGTTGTCTCCGATTTCATTCAGCTCCGATTCCGGTATCAAGCCAATTAAGCCTAGGTGTTATCGTCCCTATTGGGCTTGCTGCAGATCGTATATTACTTGGTCACGTGCTCACTCAAAAGGGCTAATCTTATCTGCAATCACGCCGATTCCGCACTGCTAATTGGTTCGTAAATGGATGGGGTCTTCAGCCGTGAAGGTTTTGGAAACGTATTGTCATGAAGGAAAAATACAATAGGAGTTCAATATGGTAGTGTAGGTACATTGTTGGTCTCCCCGTTGATGCAAACCCTTCACAAGTCATATTCATAAGGTGATTAGGGAGTAAGTATGATCAGTATTATGTGCAGGACGGAAGTCTTACGAGCGGCTGAATGCAGGCGAAATATATTGAAGGATCTTTCGGTTCATGCACACCATTAACTCGAAAGGGCCTGATTCGATAAAAGAAAACTTTCTCGCAATGTTGGATGTGTAGAGGACGAGAAGGGCTTAGCTGTTCCAATTACATGACCAAAAGTGATTTTGGGGGGTTGTAAATGTACTGTCATCAATGAACAAAGGTTGCAAGTTTCTTTTCCCAAGATCGAGATATTGAATATTGTTAATTTTTGACGAAATACAGGGTGAGGTCAGATCCAATTCTTGGCATGGAATAACATGTAGGATATTCGTTTCTGTTTTATAGAACAGGGTTGAATGGGCACGAATACGCGTGACTAATCAAAAAAGTTCGTTTTAACAAACTTTTACGCGGGAATATCAAGTATTTATATTGAACTAAGTGTACAAATCTGCCGGTTAAATTTTCACTTGCTCAGTGAGTAAAATCCTGCATATGAACTTTTTGCAGCAATTACCCAATGCGAACTTCTCATCAGATATAAGAAGTTTATGCAAAAACAGCACGAAGGGTCCTTTCATACTAATTAATCCCCAATTATGCCCACACCTGCAAGTGTTCATAAAAGTCTACTCTGAGATCGGAGTTGACCGCTTTGGATACTGATTGTCTGACATCGTCCACCATTTGTGGGTGGCCACATGCAACGTAGGCAATGGAAGTCCCATCGCAAAATTCAATCTCATTTTTGACGATTTCGGGTATATGAGGTCTTCCATGGAAGAAAGTTGCATGACTTAAGCTTCCTTGAATATTGCTTATGATGTCATCGTGATTGTCAACCTTATCATCCCATGCAGTTTTCGTTTCTTCCGAGGCGGATGTCATATTGGATGAGCTGGGAGAACATTTTTCGTTATCTCCACCTCTCAAAGTCAGTCTTTCCGCGTCCACAACCTTTCCATGGAGCTCTGTATGAGGCCTTGTAACATATATTTCGATTTCCACGTCAACCTCCCTCAAGAGCTGCAATTCCTCATAAAACCAGTTCAAAAAACTGTAATCGCGAATCACCCAGATTAATTTAATTCTCTGCCGCACCGAGTGAGAGCTCCTCCGAAGTGCAAGTTGGTATGCTTCAGAAAACATGCTTGGTATTCCATGACCACCTGCCACAAAAATAGCAGAATGATAGTGCTTGATGTTGCAGCTTTCCAACACCCCACTGTAAGGACCCTCTACAGCGACCCTCATTTCCATGGAGTTGCCATTTTGAACTATTTTCTCTTTGATGTCATGGGTAATGCCAGCCTTGACTCTGATGTAAAAATTGATTTGGTGGGGGAGTTCGACATATGAAAATGGATGCGATTGAAAGAACTTGAGGCTTTCCACAAAATAGACAAAAGCAAACCCACCTTTTGTAGGAAGCCACCAGGAGTTTTTTGGGATCTGGAGTCTGATTGTATCGCCATTTATAAGCTCAAAGCCTGCTTTGGGGAACCCGAAAACTAATAAACGGCCAAAACGAACAACCCTGTCTAGTATCCAGATACCTAAAGCACAGCAAAAGAAAATCAAGTAGCCAAGAGTCTTGACATGTACGATACCACCGTACATGAAGACACAAACCAAAACAATATGCAAATAAAGAAATAAATCGTACCTGTTACGGCGAATAGCCAAAAGCAGGTGAAATAAAATTGCCGACACAGCAACTGTGCCTACTATTGCGCCAACGTAATAGTAGTTTTTGAGGGTATACAACTTGGATGGCGAATACAAACTAGCATAGCATATGGCATGGATAATGACCAATACAGCAGTGGTTCTTGCTATCCATTTGTGAAAAGTCATAAAAGTTGCGTAGTTTATACCAGAGAGCCAAATGAGAAAGTTGTTTCTCCCAGCAAAAAGAACAATGAGAGGGATGCTAATGGTACCTATAACTCCACTCCTTATACCGACATACTTTGCGCATGCGCGTGTCTTAGTGAGCAAAATAGGGTCATTTGGCATAAACAGAATACCCGCAAATAAAAACACTGCACAGGTTACAAAGTATACCATTAGTATAATCAGCTCGACCCTGGAGGGTAACAAAATTTTGAAAAACCCCGAAAGAGGACCAGGAAGTATGATTTCATCTTGCTTTTTGCATCCAAAGGTAGCAGGTAGTGTGATATGCTTTTTAGTCATTTTCTCGAGCGTCGACCTTTTGCGTTGAACAAAAGCAGACGGAAACAATGCTTTGGACCAAGAGTTCAAAGCGTAAACTAAAACAACCACTATCCAGTAAAATACTAAAACCAAGCCAAAAATCAAGGACAAGTTGTAGTTGCGCAGAATGAGCCGTGAAGAACTGACATACTTGTCTGATACCTCTGCAGTTATGCGAATAGGCCTCTGGATAATTCCATTTTCTGTGTATTTCATAATGAGCAGATTGTTCACAGCAAATTCCCGGTAATATTCTAAGGAGGAGTCGTATGTGTTTTGCTCAAAAGAACAGTTGTGTTCGGTCTCACACGAAGAATAATAAAGGCTTAAAACATTTGGAATATCTGCATTGGTGAGCCTCAAACACTCCATCAACATTGCCATGGCGTTGTCATTTTGGCATATACAGACATCTAAATCTTTAAGCAGTTTGCCAGTACAGAAGAAACCTGTATTGATAATCTGCTGCTTACATGCATACAAGTGAGTTGTTGCACTTGTGTGTGGTTTGTAAGTCTTAAACAGGAGGGCATAGTTGGCTGCAAAAAAGATCACAGCGAAAATATTTTTGATCAACATTGGAAGATTCAGATGTTGTCTATTCAATTGTGGCTTATTCGAAGCATATATATATCAATTTGGAGCATATAATGTTTGCCTTGTTGCCACGCGGACACCTCCTTCACTGTGCTAGTTGTCGACAGACAAACAACATTCATCTATATGCGAGCTATTTTTAAATAACGGAGCTTCGGACAAGATCGTGAATATTTTTTTGTAGAAAAACAATTAAAGCTTATTCCTTTCAAATAGATCGATTTTGTTATAAGAATAATAGAGGTTCATCTACTTGGTTCCTACTACTTTAAATCCAGTATGTTTGTATCACACCTCAAAATAGACTAATAGTGTGGACCAATGTATGCTTGACTTGATTGTACACCAGTATTTTGATTATTGTGAGACAGAATATCGGATTTAAGGGTATGAAGTCTAATTGATGCGGTCTAACCTTATTGTCGTTAAACGGAATAAAGGGAAAACAAACCGACTGCAATGGGCGCAAAGTACGCAATGCCTTGGAAAAAAACTCAGACATAATCATTATTGTCTACTAATTATTACACAGAGCTCGTTAGTTTAGCTGAATTGAAGATATGGATGGCCTCAACCGTTCACCGTAGATAAAAGCGTTCGATGGTACGCGCCCCAAAGGTGAGTTGATTTTTACCACTGTAGTTGCTGATGTAGAATGCACAAGTTATCGTACGTTAGGCTTGTATAACAAACGTTACTCTATTCTCTTGGACTTGGAGATGGTTGTTTTTTGTGGGGCTATACTAAATTATTATTTATGCATACTAAAAAGAAAAGTTAGAACGTTCGAAGCGAACCGCTTGAGCCTCGTAGTTTTGAAAAAAGTGGCTTCCAAAACGTCTTTCGATATACCCATACTGCATGAACTAATTCAGGGTCCAGGGTACTAGCTGGATCTGTTTATAGAGTTTATTCATGAATATAAAGTCCTTAAAATCAGTAATTAAGATTCTTACAGCAATTAACTATTAGGTGATGGGCGCAAAGGTTACAGTGAAGAAACGTGAAATTTTGTGGTCCAGAAAGTGTGCATACAAAATTAAGGCAACGGTTGCCGAAAACAAAGAACGTGTGTAGTCACCTGTAGAACGGATATTGGCGGATATTGGCGGAAGGGTTAAGATACTTAGCTCTCAATATTGACTGTTTGGAAATTAAGGTTATAGTCAAAATATGCATGTTTACAAAGCAGGGTTCTTAATTAATATTACCATACACCAGTTCCTCACGACAGGCCAAGTCTTGGGAAGGGATTCTAATGTATGGTCAAAGAGATGGTGCAAGATAGGCCTTGATAATGATTGTGTAAATGGTTGCAAATTATGGGACACGAGGATATAAATTGTGAATTGGTCTCATAATTATACTCAATTATAATAACATCTTTAGTATTTACAATATCTGTCATCTCTGCGCTTGGTGGATGGATTCTTCAAAATATTGCGCCTTGTGTACTTATGTTATTTAAAATACAGAGCCAAGTGTTATTTTGCAATATTTTCTTAAAAAAAGAAAAAAATGACTGCAAATTTCACCTTAAACCTGTCAAGTGAATAGTATGAGACAATACTGGGCTTCTATTAGATGTCTTCTTATTGGATAACACACCGAGCAATTTAGACAGTATATAGACACAATATATTGTGAAAAAAGTTATGCTGCCAAAACAAAAGGAAGACTTAATGGTGAAGGGGCCATTTGGAAGTCATTTTCGAGGGATTACTGATAGATATTTAGTTTCTCGTGAGAGTTTACCATAGTTCTTTACAAGGTATCTTTCAATCTCTATTATAGAGGTATTGTCGTTTTTAACTTACGAATCGGCAATACTTTGTTGCTTTCTGAGAAAGCTTATGTGCAGAAGAGTAATCCATTTTTGGACTCATGAAATTCGTTCGTAACTCAGTTAGAATTTTAGAATTATGTGGATGATATAATCATTATATAATCGCATTGCTTTCCACAAAATTTCAATCGACCTGAAGAGAAATATCTTTGGACCATTGAAGTCGTCACGTGACACATGACAATGGTGATAATTGGGACTGTACAGGTTACCATCACGGCCGCTGTCAGTATGAGGTTAAAACAGAAGGTGGTAATGAGCCTCGGATAAATGAAGAATATAAATATGGAGATTACATCTGGTATAAGGACGATGGAGAAAATACAATCCCCAAAGATGCTGGTGAGTCTCTCGATCTTGATGTTAACAAAAAAAGTATCTGCTTAACAAGTGCACTACCAATTGAGCATATGACTAGGATTGAATTATGGTCAATATTTCGAGACTGTTGAGTGTCTACTTTAAGAACTTTTTCTCCTCTACCCCACCAACTGTACATTCACATACACATCTTTCATTGAGGCATATCGGTCACCTCATCATAAAGTGTCTAACCTTGAGCAGTTCTTAATCTCGTGAGACTTACTCTTAACCTGTTAGCAAAATGCACTAATCAAGTATCTTATATGCACACTGTAGTATATCATGTTGGAATTTAATGGATTATATGGCTTATATAATCAATTATGTAATCGCAGCTTATTGATCACAAAAGAGGAAATTAACAGATAAGGAAAGAAAAGATAATAAGAGGGAATGGAAGAGATATTCAGTGGGATGTGAGTACATCCTTAACCAGTTAGCTTTAAGTAACTGATTGACGTTCAATGCCGAACAACAGTGGCAAGAAGGTGAGTTACAAGGTTTGTCCGGGTAACCATCGAAGATACGAGGCGATGACAGGATGTTATGCCACGTATGGTCGTGCGGTGCAAATAACCGGACAGTGGAACTTATAAAAGGGCAGTATTCCCAAGTTTATAGATTCAAGCCGAAAATCCGATCACCACTAGGAGATATCCTCCGAGAACGTCTTACAGAGCTATTATATTATGTAAGATTAGTGAACGCTTAACAAGCTATTACTATACCAATTGAGCATTTGATAATTTGGCCTAAAATTTAGGCCAAATTCTAAGATCACACATTTGTGCATACCATCATTTATTTCACATGTCCTTTTTTAATTTTCCAGTCTGTTCTGCCAATCTATACCACTTGAGTGATTTTTGTTATTCTTGCTATAATTTCTGCTTTACCCAACTTCTACTACCTTGTTACTACAAACGAGGCCACTTCAATTGAGCAATTATATTTCTGTTCATGACAATCAATCTCACATTTTCGAAGTTGTCACGACAACAAATTAATTTAATACTATCAAAAAAAGTCACGTGAACAAAATCAAGTGCGCAAATTCTACCATTCCAAGCACTCAAAGTAGGCACTCCTCATTCAAAGCCCACTTAACTATTTTTTTACCTTTCGCATCCATATTTGGCTCAACTCTAAGAATTCTTATCATATTCAACACCTCGGATGTCCATCTACTTTCACCAAAACAACACCCCTCTATCTTATCAGTACCAAGAATTTTCCCACCGTGCCGTACGTCGTGTGGACTGAAAATACGGTTTTAAAAATATTTTTAATTTGCAACCGAACAGCACTCAGGAAAACTGTTACAGGTGGAAGTTCTGTAATGAGTCCAATACTCTAGGTTGCCCCATACTCCGCGTTGTTTTATTTACCCGTATATAACAAGCTGGCCACTGACGGGCGTGTAAACCGACCGGTTTTTTGTGTCATGAAAGCTATTAAAATTCCTTCCGTTTACCGTGGCTCGAGCATAACATTTTCTGGGCAAGTCTTGGATGACAGAACAAGGGTAACCGTACCATACTCCACACTATAAGTAGCACCCAATAGCACCCATTCTTCTATCTAGTAACAACAATGAACAAAGAGAAAACAGTTGTGGCGCTTTCGCTGATAAGATCTGCAGGCAGCTTTTTGGATGTGGAAGACCACGAAATCGATCTCGTGGCGGTCACAAGCAACGACTTGGCCATCGAAGATGTGGGAGCGGGGTTGACATCAGCTCAAAAATTTGCCATTTTGGAGCGAATCAACTTTGGAGGTTTGGTATCGTTGGACGACTTACCCACTAGTGCAGCTTTCATGATTGAGAAAGTCGAGGCAATATCCATTGAAGACAGTCTCAGAATATTGGAGACTTCTATCAAGGACTTTGAAAGTGATGTCAACATCCAGCGTGAGGACTACGACTTGTATGTGGCTTTAGTTGAAAGTGCGCAAGAGCACAATATCAATAATGTTGCAGCCATTCCAAATTCGGTTGCAGCCAAATTGGCCAAATCAAGCATCGAAAAAGTCGAGCGCAAAATTAGCGAGCACTCGGTTTCGAACTCTGACACAGAGAGCCTCAAGCACGTTGCAGGCACAATCACCGACTGGCACTTGCAAGTACGTCTCGAAGCCGCTTTGATTGCGTATTGGTCGCCGTACCCCGAAGTTCGTTCCGTAACTGAGCCATTTGACGACCCCAGCATTCCATGTGAAACAATCAGGGTGTACATTTTGGGGCTCATTTGGACTGCCATTGGAGCCTTTATCAACCAGTTCTTTTCCGAAAGACAGCCAAATATTTCATTGTCGACTTCGGTGGTGCAGATCTTCCTCTATCCTTGCGGGATGTTTTTGGCGTATATAGTTCCGGAATGGAAAATTAACATCTGGAAATACACTGTGGACTTGAACCCGGGCCCGTGGACGTACAAGGAACAGATGTTGACTACCATTTTCTACTCAGTTTCCGCTGGTATTTCCTACGTTTCCTACAATATTCACGTGCAAAAGTTGGACTGGTTCTACGGAAACAAGTGGGCTACATTTGGGTACCAGGTGCTACTTATTTTGTCCACAAACTTTATGGGTTTTGGATTTGCTGGTATCATGAGGAAGTTTGCTGTGTACCCTACACGTGCAATTTGGCCGACCTTGTTTCCCACGCTTGCTTTGAATAAAGCCTTGATGAACCCTGAAAGAAAGGAGGTTATCAACGGCTGGAAAATATCACGGTACAATTTCTTTTTTGTGGTTTTTGCAGCCAGTTGGTGCTATTTTTGGCTCCCCAACTATTTATTCACAGCTTTGTCTACGTTTAACTGGATCGCGTGGATCAAACCAGACAACTTCAACTTGGCTGTGGTGACTGGAACA
The DNA here is from genome assembly GCA_030674215.1 of Kodamaea nitidulidarum. Taxonomy (NCBI): domain Eukaryota; kingdom Fungi; phylum Ascomycota; class Pichiomycetes; order Serinales; family Debaryomycetaceae; genus Kodamaea; species Kodamaea nitidulidarum. The sequence goes on along the minus strand of JAJLWI010000063.1, from coordinate 7,209 downwards.
CAGACAGGGTTGGGCTTGAACCCACTTCCATCTTTTGACTGGAACGTGCTCAACTTCAATTTGGCGTTGAATATTCCTTTTTATTCTCAAGTCAACCAATACGTGGGCTCTCTCATTGCATTCTTCTGCATCCTCGGTGTCTACTACTCCAACTTCTACTGGTCGTCGTACTTGCCTATCAACAGCGCACGGTTGTTCAACAATAAGGGGAAAATATACCAGGTTCGTCTGATTGTCAACGAAAACTCACAGTTCGATAATGCAAAATACCAAGAGTTGGGACCTGCGTACTATTCCGCAGCAAACTTGGTGGTGTACGGGTCGTTTCTTGCTTTGTACCCTTTCGCCTTCATCTACGAGTTTATTACCAACTACAAGGGATATCTCTTTTCTGCAAAGTCGCTTTACCTTTCATTGAGAAACTTTAGGAGATCAAACTACGAAGGCTTTGATGACCCACATTCCAAGATGATGAGCAGGTATCCCGAGGTTCCAGACTGGGTGTTTGGGTGTGTTCTCGTTGTTTCCATTGTTCTAGCTATTCTTTGTGTGAAGCTCTATCCAACGCTGACCCCAGTGTGGGGTATTTTCTTTGCTCTTGGGATTAACTTTGTCTTTTTGATTCCATTGACCACGATTGTTTCAACCACTGGTTTCTCTTTTGGATTGAACGTTTTGGTACAGATTATCACCGGGTACGCATTGCCTGGTAACCCAATGGCGTTGATTTTTATCAAAGCTTTGGGATATAATATTGATGGACAGGCCTCGAACTACGTTTCTGACCAGAAAATGGGGCATTACATTAAAATACCCCCTAGGGCAATGTTCCGGTGTCAGATACTATCGGTGATTGTAAACTCCTTCATTGGTTTGGCTGTGGTGAACTTTCAGATCAACAACATCAAAAACTACTGTGAGCCTTTCCAGGCCCAGAGATTCACGTGTCCCAGTTCCACAACTTTTTACTCGGCTTCTGTTATATGGGGTGTGCTTGGTCCCAAAAAAGTTTTCGACGGTCTCTACCCGCTTTTGAAGTGGTGTTTTCTTATTGGTACTTGTGCTGCGTTGGTGTGTGCTGCGATCAAACTTTATGGTCCAAGAAAGTACGTCAATGCGTTTCAGCCTACGCTTATTGTTGGTGGAATGCTTGTTTTTGCGCCCTATAATTTGTCCTATTACACGGGTGGGCTTTACTTGTCGTTCTTTTCCATGTACTACTTAAAAAGGCATTACTCCGCGTTTTGGGAGAAGTACAACTACATTTTCTCGGGTGCTATGACTGCTGGAGTTGCTTTTTCTGCGATTATCATCTTTTTCGCAGTTCAGTACCGGGAAAAAGACGTTGTATGGTGGGGAAACACTGTCAACTACATGGGAATCGATGGAGGAAATGGTCAGGCCTCCTTGTTGAATGCGACCAAAGATGCCCCCGATGGGTATTTTGGTATCAGAAAGGGACATTTTCCTTGATGTGAGTGACTATGAATTGATATGCTATTGCAATTCGTAAATAATTATGAGCCTTGCTCGTGTAAGTAGTTTTTGTAATCATGAGAGGGCTATTGGTCTTGTTTATGAGGATAACGAATTACTCTTCTCATGGTTTTCTATCTACTTATAGATATCAAGTCCAATCGTATCCAGGCTATAGATGTCAGGAATTTCACATAGTCAGAAAATAGTCAGTGATAGGAAAAGAAACTAGGGACATCTCAAACTGAAATTCTTAACACGGCGCGTAGGATAAAGCAGTTATATTGGCTTATTTCAGGTCATGTCTTGTCTAAAGGACCATCAAGAGAGATGTAGAATTTTTGGTGGGGTTAAATCACTCTCAGGGCTAGTTTTGTCTAGTTGAATGTATTGGAGCGGGTTTTACTCTCCATATAGTTCAGACATCACTTCTATGATATAAGTTCACTAGCTTCGCTCGTTCAGTTCATTCGATCTTTCGTAATGTGGTTTAACTTTCCATTATAGGAACAAAGTTGTCACTAGTAATTTTCCTTCTCCACTCTGAACTAATTTATTGAGATCAGCGCAACAAACGGTCGCAATGTTCATTATTTCTCCACAAAAATGTGTACATAATTTCAGGTTCTCATCGTTGATGTACAACGAACCAAAAAACCTATATTCTCCAAGTATTTGGGAGCGTAGAGAGACAAAGTAAAAAGGCATACGCATAAACTCTATGATAAAAAACGGGGTTTTCAAGTTCTCGCTAGCTATGTATTGGCTACTTTCAGTTTGCCAAAGTTTCACTAATAGTTTGCAACCCCTTGTTCGGTCCATCTATTTGCATAATGAACTCCTTTGTGGTTTGTCAATTTGTCACTTCCACAAGTAGATATAGGGGAAAACATGTAGATCCTTCCTTTACTGTTTGGGGTATTCTTGTTCAAGGATACATCAATTTGCATGCATATGTGTATTGTTGATTCAACTGTATTGCGTTAAAAATTAGTGATCGCTTTTCCGAACCCCATAACTCCTTCCAAACATTGCTGTTGAAAGTTCTTGATAATTGAGAGATCTTTATCTTTATCTAAAGGTGGTGTGAATTACGAACATTATCTAAATCATATGGTATTTCAAGTTCAATCACGCTGATGGCAGAAGTAGTCGGGTAGCATACTACCCTGTTCAATATAACTTTTGTCTCCTCTAATAGTATTACAAAATAAAACACACCTAAAAAGGCAACCCTATCATAAAACGGTGGGACGTATATTTTTAGGCCAGCATTTACGATCACATGGTAACCTGTGGCTTTCAAACAAGATTACTTTGGTATGGATACCAGTTTTCTAGTCACAAAATATTTCGAGTATTAAAGGATTTAGAGGACGTTTTAAAAATCTACTAAAATTTGCAGGCACAAAATCATATTTATTTATCCTTACCTTTTTTAGTGTTTACCTAATCGTGTGCGATATTCCCCCTATCCTTCCCCTTCATAAGGGCATCAAACTGTGCTCATATTGCTACAATCTTATTGTAATCTTCCACCTTTTTTGTTCCCCTCTCATGTTCCTTCAGGCCTATCCATAACCAGTTTCAAATTACAATATGTTTGCTATCCTTATGAAAAAATACCAATATCTTTACGTTCCACCGATGATGTTACAAAAGTTTCAAAAGTAAAAAATATCCTCGTTTAAAAGCTAGACCGATTTGTGATTGGTGCGCAAGGCCGGAAAGCTTTCCGGAACGTTGCACTTTTGTGTATATTTTATAAGACCAAGCCGACATGGTTTATAATAAATCCGTCCAATTACCAGCTGTGTAGAAAGATTTACGGTATACACAGATTGTACTCAGCAGGATCGAATTCTTTCAAGACACAAAATCCCTGCTTGAAAGATGTTAAACCCAACTTCTATACTTCGAAGTGGTCTGAGAATATACTTCAATAATTCATTGACATCGGAAAGTAACCATAAATTCGAACTAATTATACTATTGTTTTGTCGTAGGTGTATGTAACTTTGTATCAGTATCGTGTTGGTCAGTCCGCCCGCGCTGGTGAGAACACGTGCAACCACAAAAGATAGAATTGTTACATTGATTGATGGTTGCGAGAAGTTTCGGATTTTAGAACCGGATTTCTCATTCTAGATCACCTAAACTTTTCTTTTTCAGTGAGCGAGCTGGATTGATGAAGTTAATGGTGTCGGCATGGAATCAACAAGAGAAATACAGCAAGTTTTCAAACAAGTACCTATGTACGTTGTTTTGGGGCAAAAGCAAGTCGTATGATCATATACTTGTTTAACCTTTACTCACTTTTTGCTAGAAAATGAACAAAAAAGACATAAAATGTCCACAATGCACTTTAGTATTCCTCCGCCATGACTTCATTCATCACCAATATTTCATGTGTGCTTTCAAAAAATCCAACCTCCAGTATCCTTGATCTTTCTCATTATGATCTAATTAAAACCTTTTAGCAACAAAGTATAGTCATTAGCCTTACAGAATCTTTCGGTTCCATCCATGACATAAGAGAATTCGCATACACCTATTATTTTCTCGTTTAAAAAGCAATACTTCTAAAAGATCTGTGGTTGGTGTGGATAGACTCCGCTAGTTTCATTCATAACAGGGTTCATGTGTAGTGTGCTAACTGAGCCCATTTTAAAAAATATTTCCGGCGAGAATAAACGATGATTTAATTCTAGACAGTTATATCATATGCATCGTTGATCAGTGCAAAACAGTGCATGTCGTATGCATCGTTTTGCACTGATTGGCCCAACGTGTTTCTAAGCACAAACACCTAGCCAGGAGCATAATATATACAACTTAGGGGAGAACCTGACATAAACTTGCAGTGGGGGCGCACACGCTGGGCGTGTTTAACGGTTGAAACAAGAGTACGGACAGTAAAACTATCATCTCAAGAATACAGTATGAAAACATAAAATTCTGATTTCAAACAATCAAGCGAGGTTTCGCAGTCCATCATGGAAATATTAAAATGCACATGTTCACCCCCATCGAAGAAATATTCAGATCACATAAAAATTAGCCGAGAATCTTGACTTTAATTCGCTATGTAGTATTTGTGCATCGAGTATTTTGCCATGTTCTTCATGATGGCGGTTGAGTCTTGTCTTTTAGATAATGCACAAAAAGCCAGCGTTGCTGTGACAATGTTATGGTTTTGAGAAATTACGGATCTTAAAACCGGATTTGTACTTGTATATAATTGGATCTCGCAAACTTTGCTATAGATGAAGACGTTGAGTTCACCAAGCCAGGATTATGAAGGATACCAAGCAAATTAAGTTGATGCCAACAAAGTTAGGCTCGATGCGAGATAAAGACGGCAAGATCAAGGCGAGAATATGCAGCTAGCATAGTAAAACACAAATAATTTGTTCCACAGTCCAATTAACTGGAGTGAACTTGAATTATACGAATAGAACGAGCGAACGAATTTGTGAACATACATCTATAATGTAAGTTCACTCATTTAGTCATCTCTTTAATGTAAGTTCACTCATTTAGTCATCTCTATAATGTAAGTTCACTCATTTAGTCATCTCTTTAATGTAAGTTCACTCATTTAGTCATCTCTATAATGTAAATTCACTCACTCACTCGCTTCGCTCGCTCATTCGTTAATTTTTTATCGTTTGAATCTTATTCATCAAAGTTGTCATCTCTTCTCGATGAACAGATTGTCGTCTTGTTTCGAGAGTATTCATATGCGATAAACTAGCATATATGGAGCCAATATTTGAAGTTTTGAAAATAAAGTGAATTTAGCAACCAATTTCTGTTGGGATCGGTACAAAATGCATAGCGCTTAAAGGAAATACGTAAAATTCAGTTTCCTCACTAGCACATTTTGTATTTTGGTTTATTTCCTCTTTTAGATCATTCATCTACTATATTTCAAAGGAGTAGTAAAGTATGAGGGGCAAGTATTTATGATTGTATACAATACATCATCAAGCGTAAGTTTTGCTATGTATCTTAGCCATATAAACACGTAACCTTAAGATTATAGCGATGCTAGTGAATTCATATGATTATTGTCGCTTGTTCGTAAAGTACTAACGAAAAAAGATAATTCCATATGCGTCGCGGCTAAGATCCATCGAGATATGCATGAGTATTGGAGTTATACGGATGTTGCTATTTTGCCGCTCAACAGAAGCTATGATTTTGGTCCATAAAGGTGACGATACAAATAGACGGATAATGCACTCAGTTTAGGCTGCAAAAACGACGATTATACTGGCTACACACAGAATGTTGAGCAACGTCCTCTGCGTTTTGACGCTTGTGACATACTCATCGGCAGCGGTCTTGACAGGTGTTTTCACAGCTTTCAACAGTATTACATATTCACCATCGAGCCTGTATCCATACATTGCTCCACTGAACCCTAGTTGGGTCAGTGATTTTTCATGGCACTTGAGTGGAAAAACGGCAAATCCTGGGGATACTTTTTCGCTTACACTTTCATGTTCTTACAAATTCACTAGTAAAAGCAATACTGTGAATTTGGTGGCAAATGGAGTCACTTATGCAACATGTAAGTTGAACTCGCTTTATTCGATAAGTCAGTCTTCCACAATCGACTGTACTGTTTCGGCGGCCTTGACATCAAGCCTGGATGTGTACGGTAATATGAAGGTTCCCGCTACATTCAATACCGGGCTTTCAGCTTTGCCCAACGATTTGGCTGATGCATCATGTTTTACTGCCGGAACCAATACGATTACAGCAAGCGACGGAGGTAAGGTGTTATCTACGACTGCAACTTTTGAAGCCCTGACGGGAAACACCCCCTACAAATCTAGACTTATACCGGATCTTTTGATGCAACAGCATTCTTTACGTGCTGTGGAATGCCCTAATGGATATGAATCAGGTATTCTCGGGTTCAACTTCACAGGTGGTACTATCGACTGTTCCAGTGCCCATGCGATAATGTCCAATAGCTGGAACGCATGGAAAAATCCCATGACTGCCACATCGATGGAACTGACGGTGACATGTAAGGGCGGTATTTTCATGGTGAACTATAAGAATATCCCTGCTGGATACACTCCCTTTATCGATGCAATTTTAGCACACCCTTCAGCGATTTATCAAGCAACTTATACCAACAAGTACACATGTGTTGGAAGTACTAAAGAACAAGGTGATTTGACACATGTTGTGTGGACCGCGTACAAAAACCAAGATGCTGATGCCGGTGGATATGACTTGTCAATTGTTACATCCACAATAGCAGGAACTCAGCCATATATCAGTACGCTTTCACGGGAGGGTGGTACTGCAAAAGTTGTGACAGTGGTGGTGGGTGTACCAACACCCACAACTACCATTACTTCTACTTATACTGGAAGTGAAACTACTACCGTGACTATTGACGCAGCTCTTGGTGGTACTGGTACTGTGATTGTTGAAGTTCCTACTCCTACAACTACCATTACTTCTACTTATACTGGAAGTGAAACTACTACCGTGACTATTGACGCAGCTCTTGGTGGTACTGGTACTGTGATTGTTGAAGTTCCTACTCCTACAACTACCATCACATCTACTTATACTGGAAGCGAAACTACTACCGTGACTGTTCCTGCCGTTGAGGGTGGTACTGGTAGTGTGATTGTTGAAGTTCCTACTCCTACAACAACAATCACATCTACTTATACTGGAAGCGAAACTACTACCGTGACT
>JAJLWI010000062.1:47050-82674 GCA_030674215.1 Kodamaea nitidulidarum | reverse complement strand
CACCGGTGCAAAACTCATCCCCGTGCATTTGCCCACAAAATCAATCAGCTGCACACGCGTGATGTCCCCCCCGGCCATATCGTCCAAACTCACCACACCAACGTGATCCAAGCTCTCTGCCCACGCCACAAACTCACCGCTGTGGCTAAAGCGGCAGTTGCGCACAGGCCCGCCCAAAGACTCCTCGCGTGCACCCAACGACCCGCTCCACGAGAACAACGCCTGCGTCGCATCGCGCCGGTCCCAGAGCCGCACTGTTCCATCCTGGTTCCCCGTCACAAGCAAGTGCTCGTTCTGCGGCGACCAGTCGCACCCAAACCCGTAGTCGGTGTGCCCCGCAAACCGCGTGCCCATTTTGCCCGTGCGAGTATCGAGAATGAAGCTATCGGTGCTGTCGCCCGTGACAAAAAGCTCTCTGGGTTGGCGCACATTGAGCGCAGCACAGTTGACAGTAAAATCCGTGCTCATCGCACACTTGGTGCGGTTCTGCGTGTCCACAACACGCACCCAGTGATCATTAGACGACACAATGAGCTCGGTGTCCCCATTGATGATAATATGGTTTGTGATGCCATCTGAGCTCGACGTGAGGTGGTGTTCGCCGAGAATAGCACCGTTTTCGGCATCTACAAGCACATAACCACCCTCAAATGTACCGCATGCAAGTAAACGGTTACTACACGCCACCGTCAGAACCCTGCTGTTGGAATTTTTGGCGAGACTGCGTGAGTCCACCATGCAATCGAGCACGATATCGTTGTTGTGATTGAGGTGCTGCTGGAGCCTGTTGATACGGAAGTACGCGTACGATTCGTCGGCATCTACACCCACTGTCTGCATGCTGTAATCGTGGTAGAAACACAGCGGATAGTAAATGCCGCGTGCAATGTCAGTACCACAGCACACAAGATTACGCAACTGGAAGTGTGTGATGTCGAGTTTGAGCTTGGAATAAAAACGGTGGAATGTGAAGAAGTCCGTGAGAGTAGCACATGGGTGTTTCACGGTGCGAAGCGCGTGATTTCGTGACAGTGGAACATTATAGAACCACTGTTTTTGGCCCACGCGGTACCTGTCTGCGTGGAATTTTTCTTTGAGACCCGGGGGCCAGCACACGCCCTGGATGTCGGTGTTGTGGAGTGATGCAACCATGCACAGCATGGTGTTTTCTCTATTTTTGAGTGAGTTGAGGACGTTGAGGATGTCCAGCCTGGAGAGTTGTGAGCGGGGATCGTAAAGGAGGTTGTAGAGGAATGTTAGCGATTCCGACTGGTGGAGCTCGTACTCGTGTAGTGCGGGAGCATGTGTATGGGGGTCTGTTATTGTTTGCTGGGGTTCTAGGACCTCAGACTGGGTAGCCATGGAAAGAAAAGATAAGGATAAAAAAGAGTGAGCATTTTATTAAAGAGAGGTAGGAGAGGTAGGAGAGGTAGGAGAGGTAGGATGAGAGGTAGGATGAGAGAGAAGAGGAAGAAGGGAATAAAGAGATAGAATAAAGAGAAAAAAGGAATAAGGGAATAGAGATGGAATAAGTAGGATAGAGAGAATCTTGATTAAGATAATTCTCGGGTGTAATGTTCTGAATATAAATCATGGAGAATAGTATTTTTGCAACAATATAATTTTTGCCACTAAGAGTTTGGAGGATCAAACAGTAGTGTCATTTTTGATGGAGTGAATCTGATTTATTCTTATGGGGTTGTATTGATTGATATTGTGAATATCAATCTGATTTATTCTTCTTATGGGGTTGTATTGATTGAATATTGTGAATATTGAGGAGTGATGATGGGGGAGTGTTTTGTATAAAATGTGAGTAGCATCTGATGTGGAAGAATTACAATGGAAAGAGAAGGATAAGTGGGAATGTTTAGAGTGCTGACAAGTGAATTTTAACAAGATGAAGAATTCAATGGTTTGTACGTAATGGTATTAACTTTTTTATAATGAGTAGTTCTTATGTTCTGATAATATGTAATATTAACTTTCTATAATGAATAGTTTTTATGTTCTGATGATGATCTTAGTACTGGGAATAGACTTGAAGGTAGAACTTGTGAAACCAAATAAAACTGGAATATCATGAATGTGATTGTGGGAATACACAGCAGGAATAAACATATATGTGATTATGGGAATATATTAGCAGGAATATGCATATGAAGTAGGTTAACATTAAATCAATCCATATATTTGTTAACAGGTTAAGAGTCAGTTACTTGGATCGGTAGACATCTCAACTGTTTCCAAACTTTCAACGCACTATGAGAACTGTAGAATATGACTAGTAAAATTATAGTTTCGCCTTGATTACTTGATTTTAGTTCAATTTCATGTTGTTTGTTGAGTTTTTCTAGCGATCAAGCAGAGTACTCATTCTATTGATCTCACTATCTTTGAATAATGAAATGCAATGTTTAGGTATGATGAAAAACAACTTTGTGGCTCTTTCTATAGGGACAGAAATTTCTCCGTCTAATTGTCCATTTTATGTTTAGTTCTTGTAGATGTCGAACTTCACGAGCGAAACGAGTGTGTGAGTGTATATACTAGACGAATATAGACTGAATAAATTAGACTGAATAAACTAGACTGAACTAACTAAACTGAGTAAATTAGATTCAGTCTGATATTTCTTTTGATGTAAGCTCTCTCACTCACTCCACTCACTCAATCACTCCTCCACTCAATCACTCCTCCACTCAATCACTCCTCCACTCACTCAATCACTCCTCCACTCAATCACTCCTCCACTCACTCACTCACTTCACTTGCTTTGCTCGTTCAGTTCGTTCGATGATTTGCAATTTATGGATGATTTTGTGCCATAAATGGTAACTTTCGAAGTTTTGTCTAGATGAACCACATCTCGAATACATTTGAGGAACAGGGCAAAGTTGACTGAGAATAAACATAAGGCCAGGGAAAAGTATAGAAAAGTCAGAAGAGGAGAATCTGAAATTTATGAACCTTTTCTTCTTGCGTAAGGTACTTATGATATAATGAACTGCATATAATAACCCTATAGCCTCATTGACACAAAACCCTATTACCAGGCTCATACCTACACTTGATGCTCCCAGATCATAAACAACCTAGAAACAACTATCCAGTTTTAGGTGTTAAGGTGTACCTCAATCCTCAAAAGTTTTTCAGATACCCATTTTTTAAATCACTTTTTGAGCTTTAGGTATTAAGGTGTACTTCAATTACTAGTTATTTTCAGACGACCCATTTGTTTAGTTCTAAACATTTATTCAGTTTTAGGTGTTAAGGTGTACATGAATTCCTAGTGATTTTCAGATGGCCCTCTTTATAGTTTTAAACATTTATTCAATTTTAGGTGTTAAGGTGTACCCCAACCCCAATGATTTTCAAATGTCCCTTTTGTCAGTCCAATATCATCTATTTTGTCTCAGGTCTTCATGTGTACACCAGTTCTGAGTGTTTGATGTCCCCTATTGCGGTACGGGTGATTAGATGCCCCCAGTTTAGGCTCCAAGCGTAAATATGGCATTCGCTCACTGACTCAATCAGCCATTCTTTATTGTGATATGGATGTAAGATGTCCTCGATCATTGAGGCTTATATGCCTGTGGGGCAAATGTATCCGATGTGTATTCAGTCGTGTTCACTCTTTTTTCTTAACATAAGTTTGTTTACTTACCAGCTGTCTCCATGTAATGTTTATAGGTATTTGGAGGGCTTTATTTTCAGCTCAGTTACTCTCTCGGTTACTTTTTTAAATTTGCGGCTTTTTTGCAGCAATTGAATATTTACACAGTTCGTTCGTTCAGTTATCTCTGATTTCGGAAAAGTTCGCTCACGCATTAAATCACTACATCAGTCACTAAGCAGTCACTAATCAGTCACTAATCAGTCACTAATCAGTCACTAATCAGTCACTAATCAGTCACTAAGCAGTCACTAATCAGTCACTAATCAGTCACTAATCAGTCACTAATCAGTCACTAATCAGTCACTAATCAGTCACTAAGCAGTCACTAAGCAGTCACTAATCAGTCACTAAGCAGTCACTAAGCAGTCACTAATCAGTCACTAAGCAGTCACTAAGCAGTCACTAATCAGTCACTAAGCAGTCACTAAGCAGTCACTAAGCAGTCACTAATCAGTCACTAAGCAGTCACTAAGCAGTCACTAAGCAGTCACTAAGCAGTCACTAATCAGTCACTAATCAGTCACTAATCAGTCACTTCACTTATTCAGTATGTTGGCTCGCTCGTTCATTTCTTTTTAAATTGCAGCAATTCAATGTTTTATACAGCTTGCAGCTCATGCAATAGCACCTCCCTTACAAGCAAGACGCAAAATAAGAAGTAGCAGAGGTAGTAGGCAAAAAATACACAACATACTTCCCTAGCCTGGCCAAACCGGGGGTATTCTGAATAAACAAGCAAAATACGTTAGCACTATGAGTTGAATCCTGAAATTCTATCTGAAGTTTTATAGTTATTAAAACACTCCCATCAGCGAGTCTTAAGTTAATTAACTTCACTACTTAAGTCTTAAACACGAACAATCACTAAATCTCCTTCAACCTTTTAGAGTGTTTTTTACTTTCCGATAAAGCAATTCAATCTTGCTAAAACTTTCTCTGGAAAAGCATATATTCTGGTACTTGTTAGGGTTTTATATTCTGGTACTTGTTAGGGTTTTATATTCTGGTACTTGTTAGGGTTTTATATTCTGGTACTTGTTAGGGTTTTATATTCTGGTACTTGTTAGGGTTTTATATTCTGGTACTTGTTAGGGTTATATATTCTGGTACTTGTTAGGGTTTTCACACTCTGGTTTAGGAAAGACTTGTAACTAACTTGTTTATTCTAAGGAGCTAACTAGGTCATATTTATAGCAGAATACTCCGACAAAGACTAGAACAGAGTTATTCTGGCATTTGGGCTACGATTAGGGCTTTGGCTTTTCAAGCCCTAGGGTTTGGACTTAGGGTTTGAGAACCGAGCCCTGGGGTCAGGCGAGAACGAGGGCCAGTGCCCTCGTTATGCATCGGGCCTTATGTCCCAAAGTCAGGCCTCTTAAAGGTGAGTTAGACTTGTATATAGTCTCAGTACCAGATCAGTTTTATATGCAGTCCTAGTACCTCCAGTACCTCACAGTACTAATTCATTTTCCAATTATTTCTGATCATTTCCCTCATGAATTGTTAAGTGGCAATAGTTGGCGTACGTGTGCTTGAATTTTAGGTATCACCTAAACATTTGATATCTGCGTGCTATTTCATATCCAACGCATCCATAGATGCCGGATATTTAGCAAAGAAAATTTTAATTTACTCAGTTTTGTAACGAACTTCACTCGCTTCACTCGTGAAGTGAGTAATTAAAATGTGTTTTTGAAGTGGCTTTTTAAAGTACTGAGAATGTACTGAGAATGTACTAAGATTGTACTCATGATTTGGCTTTTCCACATATATGCTCACAAGCTTATAGGTTCACTCACCCACTCATATTCATAAATTCACCCACTCAATGTTCATATGCTCACTCACTCACTCATTCTTTCATCCACTCTTTCCTATTCTGTTTGTTCACTGGCTCATTTCAGTCGCTTCCCTCGGCATAGATTTTTGCACCCTTTTTTGCAGCCATTTTTCAGACGTCCTCCATCCCACTCTTCCCTCTATATTCAACAGCAACACCTCAGAGCACACTAGATAGAACAAAATATGAACATTCCGAAGGAGCCAAATTGTCAAGTTGCAAACTTGAAATATGAAGAAGAGCAGCATGAGTCCACAGTAATGAATATACATTCTAAAATTGAACCCTTTATGTGAGAACTAAAATTAAACCCTTTATGTGAGAACTAAATTCAACCCTTTAAAGGCGGTGTGAGTTTTGGCGTTGTGCCTGATTACTACCAAAATTCCGGTACCTTACCCTTCATTGTGAGAAGACAACAATGTATCTCTAACGCTTCTAAGGCTGCATTACCTCAAATAGTATACATTTATACGCCCACATGATAATGGAGACCGTCATGACTTTGTAAAACTCTTAAAGTATTTGATTGCATTCCATTCGTCTTTCAAATTCTTAAATCTGCAGTGTCTGTCCTATCAATATAAAGAGCATCTTAATAAGGATTCTCAAGTAAACATGAGACAAATTAACTAGTTACCATTATTCCTGTTTATTTCTGTTGATGTTCACAGGATTACGTTAGCGAGTATGATGACATAATATGGAAATAGCTTCCTATTAAGGTAATCAGTAGTATGACCGAGACGGAGCACTGTTAACCACTGGGGGTGTAAGCTAATAAAACTGGGCATCCGAGTGGTACACGTGGAGGTAATAAACGGGGTGTACTACTGAGGGGTGCACCACAGAGGGGTGCGAATAGAAGATTATATATTGGGTAGTTAGCTCATAATTGAACGGAACCGAGAGATCACCGTTCACTACGACATAAAGTGAGTACACAGGACTATTATTATACTCCTTATACAGCAGATCGTAATAAGTGGGCACCCTGACGCAGCTACTTATACTATCGATTGAACAACCAGAGCATTCGACTAATTTAGTCAACACTATCGTTAGAATTTCTACTCTGGGCTGTTTCATAGAGACGTGTAATTTGTATTCATAACTTCCAATCTGAATGTAAGAACAAGTTAATCTGGATACAAAAAGCTTAAGTCGTCAGTTTGGATAGAGAAGTTAACGTCGTCAGTCTGAATACAAAAACATGTTTAGTCTGAATACAATAACATGTTTAAATCACTGGTTTATCCAAACTAAATTCACATGAAAATCACTGACCAATTCACCTGGCAAACATATACTCAAGTTGTGATCCTTTGATATTGGATGAGTTTGTCACCATGAAATGATAGTTTCTCCTGGCAAAAAGTTCTGTGAATGTGTTGTTTCCTCTAGAATATATTAGTAAATTTATAGAATTCAGTCACTACTAAATTTACTTCACTCTTTAGTGACTCACTCTTTAGTCAGTTCACTCTTTAGTCGGTTCACTCTTTAGTCGGTTCACTCTTTAGTCAGTTCACTCTTTAGTCGGTTCACTCTTTAGTCAGTTTACTCTTTAGTCAGTTTACTCTTTAGTCGGTTCACTCTTTAGTCGGTTCACTCTTTAGTCGGTTCACTCTTTAGTCAGTTCACTCTTTAGTCACTCACTCTTTAGTCGGTTCACTCTTTAGTCAGTTCACTCTTTAGTCACTCACTCTTTAGTCGGTTCACTCACTTTACTCGCTTCGCTCGTGAAGTTCGTTCGCTTTCCTTCTTTTCCGATTGCGGCTTTTTTTTAACTAATCTAGCCAAGCGCTTTTAGAACACCTTTAGTCGTTCTTTCCTTCTCCAATGTCCCACAAGTACCAATTTGACGTCGCCATGTCCTGCTCCGGCTGTTCAAACGCCGTGAACAGAGTCCTCTCCAAGTTGGATGGTGTTCAAAACGTTGATATCTCATTAGAGAAGCAGCAGGTGGATGTCACTACCGCCAGTTCCCTCGACTATGACACTGTGTACAACACCATTGCCAAGACAGGTAAGAAGATCAACAGTGGGAAGACGATTGAGTGATCTGGAGGGCACGGGACCAGGGGAGTATGAGAAGTTTTAGTGAAGAGTGTAAATCAGTGATAAGATAGTTAAATATTCTAAGAATACATGCTTATAAGGTTGGTAGAGTAGAAGTTCACGAGCGAAGCGAGTGAACTTACTCTGTTGAGTCGAGATAAGGTGGGTGAAGTTAGAACGTCAAGTTCGCTCGTGATCTAACTCTATGTAGAAATGTTGAGTCGAGGTAAAGTGGGTGAGGTTAGAACGTCAAGTTATTGATTGGTAAGAGTAGAGTGTGTCTAAAAATTGACATAGTGTAATAACACTCTGATTGATCTCAACCTTTTCTCTGATATCCTGCTTTTTCTTAATCACATGAATGCATAAAAGGATCGTCACCCTCTTGTTCAGTTTGTTGGTAATCTCTATATAATGTTCACTCCCACATCTCGTTCGATTCGGTCAATTCGGAGATCGTACGGTTCTGAAAAAGTTTCTATTTCACACTCACTCACACACTCACTTCACGAGCAAAGCGAGTGAAGTTTGTTCGCTCGTGAAGCTCGTTCGCTTGTGAAGTTCGTTCGCTTGTGAAGTTAACCCTACTCTGCATTACAACAAACCCATGTCATTTTCGTCAGTTTTAATATACGCCAATTATAATAAATTAAGGGATTTCTAAACACCACAACTCTGTTCACATTCCTACCAGGAGCTATTAATAAGTCTTCACATACTAATTTGTATATGCTCAAAATCATGATAATTCTCATTAATGAAACTCAAACTTTTCAAATCCTCACTCATTCGTATATGCTCTCCTCATGATAATTCTCAATGAGCATCATACTCAACCTTCGTCAAGCCCTCGCTCATTCATAGCTGGAAAATCTTGATAAAACTCATTCATGACACTATCTCTGAATGAACAACCATTAATTTCAGATATCTGAATGAACTTACTCGCTCACTCACTCACTCACTCACTTACTTACTCACTCACTCACTCACTCACTCACTTACTTACTCACTCACTCACTCACTCACTCACTTACTTACTCACTCACTCACTCACTCACTCACTCACTCACTCACTCACTCACTCACTCACTCACTCACTCACTCACTCACTCACTCACTCACTCACTTACTTACTCACTCACTCAATCACTCACTCACTCACTCACTCACTCACTCACTCACTCACTCACTCACTCACTCACTTCACTCGCTTCGCTCGTGAAGTTCGATTCTCGAATCCATCAAGCATCAACTTACACTGTCGTTAAATCCCTTTACCCTTATATATTCCTGATATCAACAATCTCATTGATATAAAGGTCCCTCTTCTCACTCTCCTCGAACAAACTCTGGAGCATCTTGCACAACTCGCTTGTCTCCACATCATGAAACTTCCCCTCGTTAAACCGATCCATAATATCAGCTAAACTGTGCAGAACCAAAAAGTCAATATTGTCCATCTTGTTGAACGACGGTAAGTTGCGCGTGGGTTCGTCAATCTCCATCAAAAAGGGACTAGTCACATTCTTAAGCTCCCCTATGACCTGTGAGATTTTACCCGACTGCGCTTCGCCAATATCAGGAAGCCGGATCACAGCCTTGATGAGCGACAAGTTCACGCACTCTGCCAAGTTCACCACCAATTCGTGGAATTTTTCTGCATTTGTCTCCTTCAACTGTGATAACCCGTTGAACATTTTGTACAACTCACCAGTGTAATTGTATATCTTGTCCTCAAACTCTTCTATACTGTAATCAGTCAACTCTAACAAGTCATGCACCACGCGCTTGATCATTTTGTAATAAGCAAGAACGCTCTCGTTAAACTCTCGCAGGACCCAGCTTTTGAACATGTCAATTCCCGTAGCGCTTGCAAGATACTGGAGATCGTTGTATATAAGGAAGCTTTCGTCTACCAGCGGGTATTTTCCAACCGCCAAAGCAATGACAGCATTAATAATCATATCCTCCTTGCCGAATTGACTCACATATTCATTAATTATTCCCGCAATGTCATCAATTCCAGCAGTGATCTTGACCACTTTCTTTTCAGTCACCTCTTCAAGACCCTTTTCCTTTGTCTCCAAGACATCTTCATCATCCCAGCCATCGTCCCAACCATCATCCCAGTTGTCCTCGGTGTCCCAATTGTCCTCTTCCTTCTCCTTAATGTTATTTTCAGCGCCGTTTTCCCAATCACGAAGCTTGAATTCGCCTGAATACACTGCTTTAATCTTGTCAATATACTCTGCAATGCTTGCATTGTTGAAAATGGCGTGGAGGTCAGACTCCACGCTATTGGGTGCTATGCCTGCGATGGGGACGGTCTTTATTAGGTTCTTCAATTGTGTCACTTGTTCTACAGACAGCGCAATCTCACGAATATGAGCTTTGAGGTAATTGGACAGATTGACAGAGATTCTCTCGTGCATTTCTGCAACCGGGATCCCGACATTGTCCACAAACGCAATCAAATTGTTGCAGCTCTGAAAAACACCGTATGAGTTTCCAACCACAGCTTCCGGCTTTCTTTCAACCAACTTCACGGCTTCTTCACCTTCCTCACCCTCGAGATCACATGCTTTCTTGCCGTCAAATATATCATCGACCATGTCAATCCACTCAGAAATCATCTTCTCATAGTTGTCCAACACGAGGTGGTTTTTCGATACCAACGAGTTGAACTCCATCAAGATGTATATGTTGTTGATTTCATAAGCAGAAGGCATGAGGAGGCTGAGGTAGTCATTCATTTGTGATCTCAACTGATTGTACAACTCATTTGTAGCACTCTTCCCCGACTGGTTCTTCAAAAGAACAAACAATTGCTGGAAGTCAAGAAGGTCCGACACGTCCTTTTTCTTCTCAAGTAGTGCTTCGATCTCCCCTAAGCTTTCGTCTTTGGGAGGCTCGGACCTCAATGTTGCGATTTCTGCAGTTATTGCGTCGTGTCTCTTCCGTAACTGGTCTAAGTCGAGATGCTCGTAAGCGTCAGCCGTACGCTTGAAATTGGCCACAAAATGTGGATCATTCAAGAGGTCTTTCTTTGAGGGTAGCTTATTTAATGTTTGGTTTATGTGGTCGAGGTCTTGTTGGTACAGTTTTAGGAGTGTTGTTATAGACATGGGAGTGATTAATGATTTGTTGCAAAAATAGAAAATGATACTTCACGAGCGAACGAACTTCACGAGCGAAGCGAGTGAAGTGAGTGAGTGAGTGAGCTTACCTGATATATGAGCTACTGAACGAGTGAACATCACGAGCAAAGCGAGTGAGTGAGTGAGTAAGCTTACCTGATATATGAGATACTGAACGAGTGAACATCACGAGCAAAGCGAGTGAGTGAGTGAGTGAGCTTACCTGATATATGAGATACTGAACGAGTGAACATCACGAGCAAAGCGAGTGAAGTGAGTGAGTGAGTGAGTGAGTGAGTGAGTGAGTGAGTGAGTGAGTGAGTGAGTGAGTGAGTAAGTAAGTGAGTAAGTAAGTGAGTGAGTGAATGATTGAGTAAGTGAGTGAGTAAGTGAGTGAGTGAGTGAATGAGTGAATTGACATGAAAGAAAGAGACGAGTGAGAAGTGACTAAGTGAGTAAGTAAGTGAGTGATCAAACACGAGAAAGAGATGACTGAAAGAACAAACGAACTTCATGAGCAAACGAGATCGTGCTGTAAAAGTTTAGGATGACTACGAGATCAATGAGTGATATAAGTGTTTCTGCCTTTTGTATACTTGTATTTGAATGATCAGCAAATATACGGTGAGTCTTTTCATATAAGTGTACTTGTACGCTAGTATAGGGACTCAATCATGAATACGTGCAAAATAAAGGCTACTAGGTGTTATACAGTAAATACTTTACATACTATACCTTGTTATTTCTATACAGTATGCTTTACGAATACTCTACATACAATACACCTTAAAAGGATTCTACCCACTACACCATATAAATACTCTACACAAATAAACCTTATAAATACTCTACACACAATACACCTTACAAGGAGTTTACAATACATCTTATAAATACTCTACACATAACACCTTACACACACATACTAACCCCAATATACCCTTGAGATTGCTGAGTAAACTTTGTTTCAACTTCTTTCAGTGCAACCCCCAAATACACTTTAATCAGGACTATAATTGCACATAGTATACTTGTAATTGAGAATATGTAGTATACTATCAGTTTACACATGTAAATATAAGTTCATTAACAACCATTATAGTAAGGTACTCATGTTACTGTGGTCTTCAAGACTAATCTGACTAAATTGCCATTCATTTTAACCGTTGTCAGTAATTAGAGCAAAATTTTGCAGTAATTTATTCTAATTGTTTTATCAGTATTAGTGCTATGAACTTCACGAGCGAAGCAAGTGAATAAACATGAAATAAAAATGAAATAAATATGAGCGAAACAGTACCCAATTTTCTGTAATTACTACTATGTGTAATGTCAGTGCACCAAAATGAAGTTCGTTCGCTCGTGAATTTTTCTTATAGTATCAATTTTGTGTATTCACTGACTCATGAGCGAAGCGAGGGAGAAGTATATGAGAAAATTCATTAGTTTATGCATACTTCAATCGCTACCGTTTTCAACTTCGTGTATTCCATTCATCGTTCACTCACTCACTGACTCACTTGTTCAGTATCTCATATATCAGGTAAGCTCACTCACTCACTCACTCACTCACTCACTCACTCACTCACTCACTCACTTACTCACTCACTCACTCACTCACTTACTCACTCACTTCACTCGTTCAGTTCGTTCGCTCGTTCAGTTCGTTCGCTCGTTCAGTTTCGTCTTACCTACCTTCATCCAAAGAAGCTTGCTTCTTTTCCTGCTGAAGGTCAGATGAGCAATTTTACTCTTCATGTTCATTTTGTCTACCATCTTGTTATGTGGCTGTTATAAATATCATATCCAGTGAGCCACTCCTAACACTCTCTTATCCAGTAAGCAGGTTGACAAGATATTTCTGTAAGTGGTCAGAGTATTACCTGGGGGTTATTCAGTTACTCACCAAGTTGTGCTCTGTACAGTCGTCAGAGTATTATTTGAAGGTCCAAATCAAGTTACTCACCTTGTTGTACTCTGTAATCAGATAGGAATTGCTAATGATGTTTCCTTGGTTTCCGAAAGCAAATAAACACGGCTTTTCGAGTGCAAAAGACCAGGAGGAACCTCCATCTCTTGAAACCCAAGTCAGTAATTTATCTGCGTTCGTATTCAACTTGGAGCCCTTGCTACCAACAGCAACAAGAATACCAGGAGTTGGACCAGTGACATACTTTCCACTACCATCACAGTTGATTATCTGAAACTCCTTATCCAGTTACTCACCATGTTTTACTCTGTACGTAGCAACTTCACTATTTCGACACCCTTAACAATGAGCCCCAGTGCAATACTTATCTAGTTCGTCACGCTCATCTCTCCATTTCTCCCTCAGTCACACAATCTCTCCACTTCTCCTCTAACTCATTAAGCTTGTTCAGGTAATTCCACATATATGGTTAGTTCACTCACTCACTAACTCACTCACTCACTCACTCACTCACTTGTTCAGTATCTCATATATCAGGTAAGATCACTCACTCACTCACTCACTTGTTCAGTATCTCATATATCAGGTAAGATCACTCACTCAATCACTCACTTGTTCAGTATCTCATATATCAGGTAAGCTCACTCACTCACTTCACTCGCTTTGCTCGTGATGTTCACTCGTTCAGTATCTCATATATCAGGTAAGCTCACTCACTCACTCACTCGCTTTGCTCGTGATGTTCACTCGTTCAGTATCTTATATATCAGGTAAGCTCACTCACTCACTTCACTCGCTTCACTCGTGAAGTTCGTTCCAATCTCATATCAAATCCTCCGTAATATCATCATCAATATACTCGTCATCCTTATTCATCCTGTATATCGTCATGCACATACTGGAAACATTCAACAAACTCATAAACCACTCAGGAACTGCCCATTGTGTATATTCAATAACATTAAAAGACATGTCCAAAAAATTCCCCACAAGCTCAATATAAAGCATCATCTTGTCAAACTTCAAATCCTTCAAAACCTTCTTGTACTTGGTCACAATGTCCTGGTTGAGAGCAGAAACACCCTTGGTACTGGTGGACTTGACAATCTCCAACTCCAACCTCACCTTCTTCTCCTTTCGACGCACATTGAGCAATTGAGTCAACGTCTTTTTGATCAAGAAGATCAAAATCACAATCCATATCTTGTTTGTTTGCTTCAACAAGTGCAAAAGCCTCTTGGGAAACATGGGGAACTTGGAAAACAAGTGTAAATTGTCTAATATATTGGCAAATACCTCCAAAACTTCTACTATTATTCTCTCAAGCTTTTGGATGGAGAACTTTCGGTACGGCGAACGTACAGGTGGGACACTGGCTTTTTCCTTAGGCTTTGGTTTTTCAAGTTTGAACCGGTCAAACAACGGCGAGTATTTTGGCTTTGGTGCAGTGGGGACTGAGTTGTAGTTGAATTTCTTACCGTCCAAGTACGTTTGCAACTTGGCGAGTTTGTCCTGAGAGACGGAAGTGTTGCCTTTTTCTTTTTCTATTTGTGCGAGCTTGATGAGCTTCTCGATAACGTCCTGCTGGTTAGCACTGACTTTGGTTGTGCTCTTACTTGAATCAGTCGCGATAACCATAGTGGGGAAGATTTTATCCGCGGTAGAAAAAAGTCACTCACTCACGAACTCACGAGCAAAGCGGGTGAGTGAGTGAATGAGTGAATAGTGAAGGAATAGTAAAATATTGAATAGTGAATGAGTGGATGATTGAATAGTAGATGATTGAGTAGAAATAACAGGTGTGTATTTGATGAGCATATAGTGAGTAATGTTTGTTTTAGGAATTGCCGTATTTACGTGGGCTTTCACATGTGAAACAGACAATATTTACGATAAGCGAACGAACTTCAAGAGCGAAGCGAGTGAGTGAGTGAGCTTATATGAGGAGATACTGGACGAGTAAGTGAGTGAGCTTATATGAAGAGATACTGGACGAGTAAGTGAGTGAGCTTATGAAGAGATACTGGACGAGTAAGTGAGTGAGCTTATGAAGAGATACTGGACGAGTAAGTGAGTGAGCTTATATGAAGAGATACTGGACGAGTAAGTGAGTGAGCTTATGAAGAGATACTGGACGAGTAAGTGAGTGAGCTTATGAAGAGATACTGGACGAGTAAGTGAGTGAGCTTATGAAGAGATACTGGACGAGTAAGTGAGTGAGCTTATATGAAGAGATACTGGACGAGTAAGTGAGTGAGTGAACAGAAAACATTTACACAGATAACTGAACGAGCGACTTCACGAGCAAAGCGATTTAGGCTCCCACTATTCAGTCACTACATTTAAGCTCATATCAGTCATGTCTATATTTTAGGTTACTATCTTTTTAGGTCCTCTATCATTCTTTTTTAGGTTCTCACGAGGGAAATTTCTTCAATCAAGTCTTTTACACTCGTCTATTGTTGTAATCACTGTCTCAGTTAAATCTGTCAGAACTCAACCAGTCAGTACTCAATCGCTGAGAACTCATTCATTACTCACTCTCTCAGTACCCACTATTTCGGTACTCACTCACTCACTTGCTCGTGAAGTGGTGGGTGAACAAATAGCATTTACACAGATAACTGAAAGAGCGAACAGAAAAAAATTAGATAAGTGAAATTCACGAATCGAATAAACATGTAATCTAAAACATCCTGTATCTTCAGCATGTTATAGTAGTCTCGGCTCAAAACTCAGACCTTCTTAAATAAATGTCATAACACTTTATAAAAGAATGGTGTGAAAAGAATGGTGTGAAAAGAATGGTGTGAAAAGAATGGTGTGAAAAGAATGGTGTGAATGGCGTTGTGCCTGGCTATTACCAAAATTCCGGTAGTAGCTTACGTAACCTCAATCACGTAGTTCCGTCTAGTAATCAGCCTAAGATAGATAAGGCTAATACCAATTCACACGATCCTTTTAATTTGAGAATATTCATAATTTTATCTTCGCTTTCGATTGGTTTCATCAATCCATTCTCATAATTAATTGCCCGAATGAAATACAATAATGGCGAACATTTGGGAATTTTTTGCGTTTACCGTGACATTGAATATTTGAAAACAATATATACATTAATTTATCTTTGGTTGATTACTGGAAGTAGCTATCTGATTGAGGTTATTTAAGCTATACTACCGGAAATTTGGTATTAGCCAAGTGTTTAGATTAAGAGTCAAACTACACACCACCTTAATGTGGTTTTTTTTGTCGTTGTGGCTGCAAAATTTACATTAAGGTTGAGTAACTGCCGACCCTACAAAAACATACTTACAGATCTAGCAGTGCCTAAATCACGCTGTTAAACGACTATGTCACAAAAGATTCAAACGTGAAATCAATTGAGATGATCTCTGGTTTCGCATCTATGGTTAGAATGCTTGATGAGGTCCCTCGACCAGTATGATTATCGTTAAATATCCAAGTTCCTATTTAAATAATCCTAGAGATAGTAAAGATTCAAAGATATCCTCTAGTATTTGGGTGCCAATAAGGGTAAAACCGACAATCATCGCAAACCCGCAGATCGGGACAAACGAATGAATGAGTGAAGCACGTGAGTGAATAAGATATATTAGTGAGTGTGTTAGGTTTTTTCACACTTAACTTAGAAAGACTTATAACTAACTTGTTTATTCAAAGGAGGCTAGCTAAGACCTATTTATACTCGTACTTTCAGGCTTACGCCGTTGGCCGGAGTGGGCTGAGTACGGCAGACTATCAAGACCTGGGGCCGAGGAGGTCCTTGATTCTGGGCCGAATATGGCCAGTTTCTGGACCGAATCTGGCCAGTTTCTGGGTCGGAGAATACCGACGTAGTTTTCTTATCAATGTCTCATCTTGGACCAGGACTGTATGCAGTCCTGGCAGTGGAGTAGTCTTATATACAGTCCTAGCACCTCCAGTGCCTTACAGAGTGAATAAGATATATTAGCGAGTGAATAAGATATAAGTGAGTATTGACTGAGTGAATGAGTAAATTAAATGAGTAAGTAAGTGAAATTAACCAATCACCCAATGTGCCAATTACCTCCCCAGGAAACCTCTTCTCAAGTTTCATACGCTCCAATATCGGAGTTTCAAGAGCCGATAAAAAGAAGACATCATTAAGAACGATAAAATCGCATGAAAAATACCATTTGTCACTGAAATCAGTAAAGTTTTGCAGCACTTAATGGCAATTACAAGAATATTCAAAACTTACCTGAAGTCTGGTATTTTCTCACTTAGATGACGACGTTTTCTTAAGTGAGATCTGAGCTTTGGACTAAAAATACTATAATGTGCGAGTGAAGTGACAAACAATACCCTCACATAATCACTCACTGACTCACTCACTCGTTCAGTATCTCTTCATATAATGTAAGCTCACTCAATCACTCACTGACTCACTCACTCGTTCAGTATCTCTTCATATAATGTAAGCTCACTCAATCACTCACTGACTCACTCACTCGTTCAGTATCTCTTCATATAATGTAAGCTCACTCAATCACTCACTAGCTCAATCACTCGTTCGGTATCTCTTCTTATAATGTAAGCTCACTCACTCGTTCGGTATCTCTTCTTATAATGTAAGCTCACTCACTCGTTCGGTATCTCTTCTTATAATGTATGCTCACTCACTCACTCGTCCAGTATCTCTTCATATAATGTCACTCATTTACTCGCTTCGCTCGTGAGGCTCGTTCAATTAATCACTTCAATCACTCACTCACTCACCTGACTCACTTTGCTTGTGATGTTCGTTTCTTTCGTGAGTTAGCAGTTCTAAAGAAACACCCTACTATTCCTTATCATACTCAGCCTATGAACTATCTCTTCACCTTCTACTGAGGCTATCGTTCATTTTATAAACTTTTTTGCACGCCGCTTTCTTTTGCACCCATATCCTGACCCTCCTATCACACTACACATTACCTTCATATCACGTTATTGTACACATTACCCTCATATCACATTATTATACACATTCTAATATCATATAGTAATACATAGCAATCAACAAACTAACATCAGCTAATTATGCAGTAATAGTGCTCGTGAAGTGTGTTTATTCAGATATCTCTTATATTAGGTAAGTTCGCTCGCTTTGCTCGTGAAGTTTGTTCATTCAGTTATCTCTTTTTTGGCAAGTTCGCTCGCTTTGCTCGTGGAGTTTGTTCATTCAGTTATCTCTTTTTTGTCAAGTTCTCTCGCTTTGCTCGTGAAGTTTGTTCATTCAGTTATCTCTTTTTTGGCAAGTTCTCTCGCTTTGCTCGTGAAGTTTGTTCATTCAGTTATCTCTTTTTTGGCAAGTTCACTCACTTCAATTACCTCGCTTTGCTTGTTCGTTCAGTTATCTCCTCATGTAATGTTTATTCACTCACTCACTCACATCACTCGCTTCGCTCGTGATGTTCGTTCGTTCGCTCGTGATGTTCGTTCGTTCGCTCGTGATGTTCGTTCGTTCGTTCAGTTATCTCTCTCACACTCCTCACAAAATCACCAAAACCTTTACCCTCATAAACCCCTCCCGCGCTCGTCCGTATTATCTTCCACCCTTTGGTATACACAATCTCCTCACACCTATTCTCAAAATAAACCTTCAAAACCCAATCCACTCCACATTCCTCCACCTTGAGATCTTTCACATTTGTAAACTTAAGCAAAATCTCACTCAACACTTTGAACCACCGACACTGCTTTTGTAAAGGTTCGTTCGTAATGATTTCGTTCGGTATAGATCGTAACTCCGCCAACTCCTCTTCTGCCTTCCCATTACTTGCTCTCATTTCTTCAACACGCCTCAACCCCGCATCTGTATCATCCTCTACTCGCTGGATTTTGCTTCGTACCGTTTCAAGTTCGGCCTGTGTATCTTCGATAACTTGCTCGATGTTCTCAGACTCACCTGCAGGAATGCTGCTGAAGATTTCATTATACTCGGTCTGAGAGAGCGCAGACTCATCCTGCGCCAAAGCATCATCTATTTCGGCTTCCAATGCTCGAGCTGACTCTATCAATTCCTGAGCATGTTTCTGTTTGTTTTCGTAGCTTTCC
The DNA here is from genome assembly GCA_030674215.1 of Kodamaea nitidulidarum. Lineage (NCBI taxonomy): Eukaryota > Fungi > Ascomycota > Pichiomycetes > Serinales > Debaryomycetaceae > Kodamaea > Kodamaea nitidulidarum. The sequence goes on along the minus strand of JAJLWI010000062.1, from coordinate 63,940 downwards.
AATAAGCCAATGTTTTCGCGTGAGATTTGCTCAGATCGAGATATCTGAGCCTCCAAAGCCTGTTTATGGTGTTTTAAGGCCGCTTTTTTCCTTGAGGCCTCTTGTTCTATGGCTTGTATATCGATTTCATCAATATCGCTTATGCTTGTCATTTCACTCAACTTCCGTAAGAACTTATCTCTGGTTTCTTGTTCTGAGTACGCGAACCTGAGTCGCGAGAAGACTTGGTGCTGGTACTCGAGTTCGTCCTCGATAGACATGGGGTTTGCAAGGCGTGCATTTGAGTTTTCAAAATCTTCCTTAGCGTTGAGTATGGAGTAGGGAGTGTCTTTGATTTGGTCAAGGCGTGAGGTGAGGTTTGTCATGATAAATAAAGGGAATATTTTGAGCGAACGAACGAACATCACTAACTCACATCACGAGCGAAGCGAGTGATGTGAGTGAGTGAGTAAATAAACATTACATGAGGAGATACCTGAACGAGTGAACATCATGAGCAAAGCGAGTGAAGTGAGTGAGTGAGCTTACCTGATATATGAGATACTGAACAAGTGAGTGATTGAGTGAGTATGTGAGTGAGTGAGTGAGTGAGTGATTGAGTGAGTATGTGAGTGAGTGACTGAGTGAGCTTATATATAATTTATATGGAGATACTGAACAAGTCAGCGAGTCAGCTTACATGACAGGAAGATAATGAACAAGTTAGTGAGTATTGAGTGTATAGTACCAGTGGTAACAGAACTGCATATAAGAACACTATGCTGTAAGTCTTACATTAAAGGCCATAGGGTATCTATAAGAGCTTCTCTAATTTAACCTATGCCTCCCCCCCGGAACGGATAGTCGCGTGGTAAGAAGAGAACATCGTATGAGGAAGGCTAAGGACTACCATCGTCACCACTTATGGATTGAAACCACACTATAAATATGCCCTAGTTATCCTTTGAATAAACAAGATAGTTATAAAAGTCTTCCAAAAAACAGAGTGAAATCCGTAACGGTGAGTGAATATATATTATATAAATGAGATTTAGTGAGTGAGCTTAAATTTTATAGAGATACTGAACATATGACTGAATGAGTTAAATCAATACATAGACAACTGATCAAACAATTTCATTTGCTACTCTCGTGAAAAGTGAGTGGGTGATTAAACGTGGAGCTCTCTTAGTGAAGAATATAATCGTGTTTAGTGTGCTGTTCGTGAGTTGTTGGTATGAGTTTTGTAAGGTATATGGTACTGCATATCACACTACTAAAATGAAACGAGAGTTAGGCTGCCTGCCACCTCAAACCCTAGAGACAGAGAAGAGTATATAAGTGGTTATATCCGCCCCTTGAATATACAAGCAAGTTAGAAGCTTTATCCCCACCAAAGGGTGGATTACCTGACATGTTTTGCCATATATTATATAGGTGTAGCCAAAAAATAGTCATGATTAGTGCCTTGTGTTGGTGAGAGGTAAATTGTCTTTTCCTAGAACAGACTTAATCTGCGTCTTTATTGAGTGGTTTCTCAAAGAGTTTATACCAGAATGATGGGATGGTTGTTGATGAAGCTAAAGTGATTTTGCTCACTAAAGCTTAGCCTGCACCTTAAGAAGGAAAGCTTATAAAGTATCATTGAGTGTTTCAAGAATCCTACTACATTCACTACCTGGGGGATCTCATCCATTACCGCATAAACACGCGTAAAATCACATACTAGCTGTAGGTACTAGTGGTCTAGATCTGCACATAAGACTGCTCTACTTGAAGTAGTCATACTTAAGGTTTACACTATTTGAAGTAGTCATACTTAAGGCATGGCCTTGCGGTATAAAATACTAATGTCCCACTACAAACTGCCCTAGATACCTCACCTAATAAAACAAGCATCACATAAGTTATTCTCTGCCTAAAGGGTGGAACTGCTGGCAATATTAGTCTTTGTGACACTATATTTCCTAATCAAGCATAATGGTTGCAAATAGGTCCACAACTCTAGAAGATTGAGACACGTTGATAACATGTTTTTACATACTAACAAAAAGGTTCTAAAGCGATGCTCATTCTGAAAAGCTGAAGAAATCAACAATAATCACTTCAAACCATGTTTGCGGAGGGAAGTTGTTTGAAAGCATAGAAATGAAATTTTGAGGGGATTTAACTCCGCATGCACACATCGAAACATAAGGGTAAAGAGCAAACCTCAAGCTACTAATTTACCAATATACCGAATGAGCGAACTTCACGAGCGAAGCGAGTGAAGTGAGTGAGTGTGTGAAGTGAGTGAGTGAGTGAACTATAATTATTACTGAGATAACTGAATGAATGAGTGAACTTTAATTACATAAATAACTGAATGAATGAGTGAACTTTAATTATTAGAGATGACTGAACAAATGAGCGAACTTCACGAGCAGAGCTAGTGGAAGGATTGTGTGAGTAACAAACATTAAAAGACGACTGAGGTATATAGCATAATGAAATCATTGAGTTCGTGGCAAAACAAAAGAAGTTTAATAGCACAAAGAACATAAGTAAGAAAGGATAGTAGAGCAAACATAAGTAAACGAAAAAATACTCGGGCAAATAACATAAGTCAAGGAAAGAATACTCGAGCAAACAACATAAATAAAACAAAGAATTCGATTAGGTATTACATGTGTTCAATCGTGCTTTCGGTTATTTCTTGTGTTGTTCATTTGCTCATTCAGTTATCTCTATAAGTAATATTTGTTCACTCACTCACTTCACTCAATTGCTCATTCATTTCGCCCATTCACTTATCTCTGTAAATATTGTAAGTTCACTCACTCACTCACTTAAGTGATCTCTTTAAATAATGTCTGTTCACTCACTCACTCACTTACCTCTTTAAATAATGTCTGTTCACTCACTCACTCACTTACCTCTTTAAATAATGTCTGTTCACTCACTCACTCACTTACCTCTTTAAATAATGTCTGTTCACTCACCCACTCAGTTATCTATATAGATAATTGTTCATTCACTTACTTCACTCACTTCGATCGTGAACTTCGTTCAAACACAAGAGTAGAAAGCAGCATAACGTAATTAATATTGCAAATAGGAATGTGTGAAGTGCTCCAATACATCGCACTAAATTGATCAAATGTTATTATTATTACATAGCACAGTTTGTGCTTCTAGCATTGTCTATTTTGGTCAAAAAGGCATTCCATGCCATGATATTATCAGTTTAATCTCCATGTTCAATTATATTGTCTGAAAAATTACCCAGTACAGCAGGTTTGCTGTCCATTATCGTCAGTCTGTCAAACCGTGAATCTGACAAAACCATTAGATCAGTACCTTTTTTAGTGAGTGGAATGAGTAATAACCCTAACTCACGCCATTCACTCCGCTCGTTTGTACGGCTATGTGGATGCCAAATTAGCACTGCCTTACCCCCATTTTATAAATAATCAACAAACACTAGCTAATCACTTCGGCCTATCTAGGCTGGATCTCGCAACTCAACTTCCATGCTCTATCATCCTCAGTCTTGTTCAATTGGTTCACCTTCCAAAGTTCCAACAAAATTAACTCCTGCAAGGCTGAAACAGGAATGATGTTGAACTCGCTCAACTCCTCCTTCTTGCTCGAATGGAAAAGCAAACTGCTTCTCCTGTCCCTAGAGGACGACGAGTGTATCGACGCAGCAGACGACGAAGGGGCAGCCAGGCTTGCACTTAACAGCACATACGGGATCTGCAAACATTCGACATCGGCAATGATACGTGTGATCTTCAAGTATTTGTCAACATTGATCAACTTCTGCTTCAAGAAAGAGTTGGCAGTTCTGTACTTGGGGTTTCCTTCATTAATGAAGGTCAAGTCTTGCAAAAAGAGCGAAAAGTATGGCACAATGGGGATGTTGAACTCATTCGAAATCAAAAAGTTGCGTAACTTGAGACGGTACGTACTGTAGTTCTTCTCGGGGTGGATGATACGTGACAAGTACTGGTACAACTCGGTGTACTTGTCCGACAACTCTGACCACAAGCGCGTGAGCCTGGTGATCAAGTGCGACTGCAATGACGTGATGATTGCGGCAAGAGAGTTGAAATTGCGCAAATACAAGCATGAGATCGCGATCTTGAGCCACGTCTTCATGATGTTCAACCGCACCTTAACCGTGATCCCAGGCTGCAAAATACTCTCCAACACGTACCCAGATAAGCAGTTTGTGAAGAGAAGTGATTGACGCACATTGGTGGCCAAGTTGAGATGTGCCCGCTTGGCAGTGTAGTTCTCGTTCAACAACTCATCAATCTTAATCGAGCAGAAAATGTGCGATTCAATGAGCGTGAGCTGCTTTGCGATCTCCAACCCATTAAAGTCCAAGAGGTTAGGACGGTAGTTGGACAACACCCAACTCTGGTCGCAGATCCTATACCAACGCGCCAATACCATGGTCATCTCCGCGCTCGTGTACCCACGTGTGGTTGTGTGCCGGTAGGCTCCCCAGCTAGATCCAAGGATCGCCCTGTACGTTAAGTTTATCTTGTCAATTGCCGTGAGTTGGTTCTTAGTCAATAGCGTAGAAGATGACGATGTCTGATTGCCGACACCTAACGGCATGGGCAACGACATAGACATGAGCGAGCTTGCCATTGACGAGTTGGTGTTGATTTTGGAGAGTTCATACCCGTCCACCATAGAATAGCGCGAGGTCATGCCATCATCGAGGAGAACTATGTCCTTGCGATTTTTACGTGTCATGGTGATGCTTCTCGACACCAACTGGGATGTGTAGGCGCGCGGTGTGGCCAGCGACTCGACCAAGGGATTCGACGAGAGCAGCGCAGCAATCTTGATCAATCGCTGCGCATCTATTGGCATATGCATGCTGATACCCTCGTTGAAGAAATTGATCAAGGTACTGAGCAAAAAGTAGTCCTTGTCATGTTGCCAATAAGATTCCATCCAGAGCTGGAACATCTTGACGATCAAGCTGCGTCTGTTTTTGAGCTTGGACTCCGCGGAGTAGTCGCGCGGCATGTGCTTGGGGTTTTTCAAAAACTTGTTGCTCACATCAAATCGTGCTATCAACTCCTCAATCAAGTCGACGCCCGACGCAAAGCTGCGGAAACAAATGAAAAACGTCGACACGAAAAAGTACTCCGGTGGAGATGCCTCGTTGGTGAGCGTGTACACCAAGCCCTTGAACGACGCACCGAGCAAGTTGCCCTTGGAATCGATCAAAAGTTCGTCTTTAATGTTGAAGGAGTCTCCAGCTGATTCCCCGCTGATGAAAGGCTCAAACTCCGAGCTGTGTACGGAAAACGAGGAGGATGTTGGGATTTTCTCATTAATCACTTGGTTGATCATTGACGCGCCACCCGCACTTAAAGAAAGGTCGCCTGTCTTGCCTGTACGTAAAACGGAGTACCTGTTGGAAGTACGTTTGGGCGCGGTTCGCGAAAGCTCTCTTAAGTCGTTGCCCCCATGTGTCTGAGCGATTGCCAAAGAGCATTTCCTAATGAATTCTAACGGGTCAATGCTCATCTTTGAGTAATCAGGGTACGCACGCTCCGAGTTGAGCTTGAAGTCGCCCGTGATGTCGAGTAACCTGCGGATGGAGTGGATAGTGATGCTAATGGCCTTGATCATCTTAGCTGCGATTTGGATCAAGTCGCCTCCTTCCTGCGTGTAGAAGTAGTCGTCCGCATCTGCTTTGGGCAGATTCTGGGTCTTTGCAGTATCATGCATGGCGTCCCTCCGGTCATCTTCCAGCTCGTTCATTGTCTTCACCACCAAACCCTTGACACCCGACACTAAGTCGCTCACCAACGAAAGGAGCGTGTCCAAGGAGTTGTCAAGGTCGGACGGCTTTTCGCTGGAAAAATCCGAGCCTGTCTTGGATATGAAGAGCAACTCACGCAAGAGCAAGATGATCTGGTGGGTCAACGACTCAAGTAGGTCACAACCCACAGTGTTGTGCTCAATCAAGTCCAAGCGCCCGATGATCAACGCAAGGTAGCGATACAACAACTCGCTAATGTCCGCAATCCGCTGCTTGGCCAAGGGTGGAGTAGAAAGAAGCGGGTACGCATTGAGGTCCCGCTGTAATTTGCGCTCGTTGTCACGCTTAACAATGTGCATGCTCTCAATTGACCAGATCTGCAAAAATGACACGGCTTTACGCGACACCTGGTAAATCATCAAGGTCAAGATCTCGATCTTGTTGAAGTTGGACGTACCCTTGTACTCATTTGCCTTAATCATCAAGTTGTACCAGTCGGCGAGCAACGACTTGCGGGTACGACGAACCACTGGCCGCTTAGTCACTATTTCGTTCAGTCTCGAGAGACAATCAGTGTACTGTAAGAGAAGGCGTACACCGTCACGAATCGAGTTGATCACACGGATGGAAAAGGTGTACTTGCCCTTGTGATTAACGTGGCTCAATGGGTTCATCAAGAATTTTGCACAGGCGTGGAACAACGGCTGGAGATAGCGAGAGTTAGGGATTCTTCCGGCGCGCTCTTCGTCATATTCCTCTTCCTCTTCCTCCTCATCGTCGTTTTCTACGGCAATTGTGAAGTAATTCATGGGGATCCATCCGCGCTCAAGCGACTCGATCAAAGTGACCTCACCCCAGCCAGACTCGTCAATGGTGTGCACAAATGCCAAGTCATCTTTCTGGAAACTCAAGCAAATCAGCATGTCAGACTCGCTCTGCAAAGTAGTCGAGTTGAAGGGGTGCATTGCACGGATAAAAAGCAGAGACAAGTCATCTTCAATTTCCTGGGAGAGACGCGTAGACTCTGTATCGTTCAGAGGTGCGCGCAGGACTTCGTACTTGTAATCATACTGATCCAGTGGCTTGTAGCCGTGCTCCTCCAAAGTCTTAAATCCATATTGAACCTGAGCATGTGGCGTGTCCACATACGACTCGGGCGCCACTCGCGGGGTTGTTGTTGAAGATGCCACGTCCTTTCTGTACCCCAAATCACGTCTCTCAGGGATTTCATCTGTGGACCTGTTCTCGTGGCTCAGCGCGGAAGAGGTGTAGCTAATGGACAGGATTTCGGAGCTTTCGTCGTCGTATAGCTTTTTTCTTTCCTGTGGTTTGACATGAGGCTTCCACTCGTGATGATTACTTTCGGTAGTTTCCGGTCCTTTCCCCCTTTCCTCAACCTTCCTATCAACCTCCTCTTCGTGGATCTTTTGGTAATAAAGAGAGGTGCGGTTGTCCTTGTGCTTGACGTGGTCATTGTTGGCCTTCTCAACATTCTGCTGGAAGGACGACATGAACTGGTGCGAATCGCCTGACGTTCTTGTTTGCTGTAGGGTCATGGAAAGTCTCTTGAACTTCTTGCTGAGTTCCTGCTGGGGAAGCTTCGGCGAAGGTTCGCTGCCTAATGATGGTGTACTTGACTGAGAATGCACTGGTTCGTTTTTGGTGGGTTCTGAATCGAAATGTGAGTCTTGGGCACTTGCAGCGTGACCAACTTCATACTGATCTTTGTATGAATGAGCACCAAAATCTTGATGTGATTGAGAAATTTTGTAAGGTGATTGAGTGTGAGTGCTGTGCATGCTTGTATCATTAAAGGATGGCTGCAAGGTTGTGTCTGTATGAGATGGCTGCAAGGTTGCGTCTTTATGGGATGGCTGCAAGGTTGTGTCTTTATAAGATGGCTGCAAGTTTGCGTCTTTATGGGATGGCTGCAAGGTTGTGTCTTTATAAGAAGACTGTAAACCTTTATAAGACAGCGTACCTGCTGTCCCAATACCTAGACCATCTTTGTACAGAGTATCTGCATCATATACCTGCACAGTAGGATTCTTGAAGGGCTGGCCAGTGCCTGGCACAGCTTTGTATGACTGCAGAGTGCCAGACTGGTCAATACCTAGACCATCCTTGTAGGACAGCAGATTTCCTGCAGTATATGACTGTCCAGGAACAGCTTTGTATGATGACTGTAAGGTACCAGGACCATTATATGCTAACTTAACACCCAGACCATCTTTATATGATTGTAATATACCCAGATCTTTGTAGGGAGATACACTTTCATCATTATAAGATAAACTTTGATCATCTAACTTCAGGTCGTATGGTTGGTGGTCGTTCAGAGCGCTATTGTATGGTTGGTGGTCATTCGGGGCACTTTTGTATGGTTGATGGTCATTCAGAACACTCTTGTATGGTTGGTGGCCATTCAGAACACTTTTATACGATTGGTCCTTATACTTCAGTCCATCTCTGTATGGTTGGTGCGTACTCAAACCACCTTTATATGCTTGATCCTTATAATTCAGTCCTCTGTATGCTTGATCCGTATTCAGATCCTTGTATCCCACATCTTTAGACAGACTTTGAGCATCAAATGCAGACGGACTGGTCCCCGGAACAGCCTTGTACGCAGATTGGAGGGTACGCGGAACATCCTTATTCTCACGACCAAAAACATCACTTCTATATGGAACTCTCTGGACATGAGCTGCTCGGCCATAAGAACGATCCCCAAACTCCCTGTGCAGTTGATCATTTACTAGTGGATATTGCTCAGGGTCCGGAAGCTGGTGCCCCACACTGTTCAGGAATATCAGGTTGTCATTCAACAACGGTGTCTGGTCATCCAAAGGGTCATGTCCGGCCGAATCCAACTTTGGAGTGGCATCGAGGTCAATCCCTTCGACCTCTAGGTTGACATCATCGAGGATTTCCGAAGAAGGCTGGCGCAAAAGCGATTCGTTGATGGAACTAAAGCTCATGTTGGATGTCTTACGCGAGACATGCTGCTGGGGCGGTTCGAAATCGGTATCTTCGCCACCCGAATGCGACGAGAACGAGTGCTCGGACAGATCACGACTGTGTGAGTAGTACAGGCGCGCTGTTTGGTAAGTCTGGAGTGTTTGGCTCGAGGATGCTGTAGTGATTTGACGCTGGGGCTCGGTGTCTGTCTCATTGATATCTGTGAGGGTTCTGGCATTGTGATTTATACTGCTCATGCGACCATTACTATCCAGCTCCCTGGATGGGATGGTTTGCGTCGAGTATATGCTCGACAGCATGCTTAAGTGTGCACTGCTGTCTCCCTTGTACATACCGGTAAAGAAAAACGCGTAAAAAGATTAATTAAAAGTACGAGTAATGAATGTAATAGTGACGAATATAATAGACAAGTAAGGGAAATGACAAGTGAGCAGGTGAATGAAGTTGAGTAAGTGAGTGGAGTGAGTGGGTGGAGTGAGTGAGTGGAGTAGGTGATAGATGAAGAGGTTTTAAAGGTTTTAAAGGAAGACGGATCTGAGTATGGTGCGGACTGGTTTACTAGGTTGACAACGAGCAGGTTAAGTTTACTACGGTTGGATTTAATAAAATTGAGAACACGTAGAGAGCAGCAAGAAAAGTAAGGCCAGAGAGTAACGGTGTATCTGCATGGCCCGATCTTCATTTCGTCCAGAAAGAGTAATTAGAAATACGGATTTGGGCTTAGATCGGAGCTTAACTTGCATGAACAAATTGCTGGGGCAAAGGGTGTGAAGAGGTGGTGATTGATTGGTAGTGATCTTATTCATTTACTTTTGTCCATTGTTTATCCATTCACCTTGTCCATTATTTATCAATTCACCTATATATCAATTTATTTATTCATGCATTCATCTTTTTATTTACCTTTGTCATGTACCTATTTATCTACCTTTCTCATCACCATCAACCCATTTATCCATTACTTATCCTATTATTCATCCATTCTTTCCCCATCCCCTACATTCTCACATCCCATCCAACCTTATCCCATCCAACCTTTATCATCCAAATTCATGACAAAATACGCGACTTGCTGCTCAGGGATATTGCTGGATATACTGTTTGTGTTTTTAAAGATGCGTTTGTGTATCACCGCACCGAACATGCAGTATTTTGTGTAACACGGAGCAGTGGTGGTGCTGGTTGCTCCGAGAACTCACTCTGTATTCTTGACTTTTGCGCTATTGCGGGTCCAAAACGGGCACTTGCGCTCGCCGTTCTGGCATCACCTCATGCATCATTACCTCGTATTTGTTTTGTGTTGCATCATGATGCCTGCGATGAGGGCTGAACGAGCTAACGAACGAACTTCACGAGCGAGCGAAGCGAGTGAAGTGAGTGAAATGAGTGAAGTGAGTGAGTGGGTGAGTGGGTGAGTGGGTGAGTGGGTGAGTGGGTGGGTGAGTGGGTGAGTGGGTGAGTGAGTGACTAAATGAGTGAGAACGGCTGAGAGAAAGACAGAGAGAAAGACAGAAAGACAGAGAAGACAGAGAGAGAGACAGAGAGAAAAACAGAGAAGACAGCTAGAAGGGATGAAGATAAATGATATCATGACTACAATCTGAAGTTACACTAAGTAGTCATAATATGCCTAAAAGAAGACAAAGCATTCTAGAAAAACATTTTACTCTTTTAGATAATAAAACTATTGTGTGCGTAATTTTAAATTCATTGTGTATGTTCTGCACATTAAACTTGGATACACAGTTTGGGATATATTGACTACGCTTGGCAAGTGACACACGAACGAGCGAAGCGAGTGAGTGAGTGAGTTAACTAATATTATATGAACGAAAGAGCGAGTGAGTTAACTAATAATATATGAACGAACGAGTGAGTTAACTAATATTATATGAACGAACGAGTGAGTTAACTAATATTATATGAACGAACGAGTGAGTTAACTAATATTATATGAACGAACGAGTGAGTTAACTAATATTATATGAACGAACGAGTGAGTTAACTAATATTATATGAACGAACGAGTGAGTTAACTATTATTATATAGAGTTAACTGAACGAGCGACTGAAATCCATTATGCTTGAACTGGATGTCGGTTAAAAATTGTGTATATACTCACTATACTCACAAGTACTGAAAAAAGCACTCACTATACTCACAAGAACTAAAAAAGCACACTATACTCACAACAGAATCACTATACTCACAACAGAATCACTACATTCACAACAGAACCACTACACTCACAACAGAACCACTATACTCACAACAGAATCACTACACTCAATTCACGACTCAGTTTATATCATTTCTTGCGAAAGAAATAAAAGTACATTTGTACAGAACCTTGATAATACCATGAACAAGAGCTTAATGTTATTTTGTGGTCAATATTCAAATTGTTAGCCTCGATATGAATGGTTTTATTGTACCTACTTTTTGGTCTAATAGCTTTGTATTGCCTGTGTTCGTGCACAACGCCAAAATTCTCACCACCTTTGCCTGACTATAGACTGCTGAAAAAAGCTAATGGATGTGACAAAAAATCTATTGATGTAAGCTTATATGATGAAAGCTTGGAGTGAGGACTCTTGGAACAAGTACTTCCAATTTTTACACCTTACCTTCTTTCACACTCTAGTACATCATTAATATACACCCATACCTCCGGATACCTCCGGATACCTCCCTATACCACAATAAATACTCCAATAAATACCCCAATCTCCGTCAGTTTCATCCTACACAAGCTAAAAAAAAGTACACATTGGTCGATAATTTGATAAGCTCCACTCCACAATACCAAACAATTGCCGATGCGATTCATGCAAGTCAGTACAATCAGCCGACATGCATTATCCCGTTCGATGAGGCGGCCAGGCAAGTAACTTATCTGATTCCCACATGATGAACGTCAGCCAAGTTCAAGTACGTAGCTCAGAACTTAAACAGTGTAGTTGGGAGACCTTTACAATTAGATTTTATAGAGGACTATTCCATGATGAATTGTCAGTTTATCGTCAATCTAAAAAGCATCTATTAATCACATAACCTCCATTTACAAAACCATGTCAATATCAAGAAAGCTAAATTTCTCTAATCCTTTCTGTTCCACCAAGAAAATGGCTGCAACAATTTCACTTGGCTATTGCTCTTTTAATTCAGACTGAACACAATACCATCAAGAGGTACTATAGCATATATGAGGTACTGAACATATAGGTACTGAACATATAGGTACTGAACATATATAAGGTACTGAACATATATGAGGTACTATAACATGTTGGAATTTAATGGATTATATGGATTATATAATCCATTATGTAATTACAGCTTATTGATTACAAGAGAGGAAATTACCAGATAAGGAAAGAAAAGACAGTAAGAGGGAATGTGAGTACATCCTTAACCAGTTAGCTCTAAGGAACTGATTGACGTTCAATGACCAACAACAGTGGCAAGAAGGTGAGTTCCACTGTTTGTCCGGGTAACCATCGAAGATACGATGGCGATGACGGAATGTTACGTCACATATGGTCGTGCGGTGAAAATAACCGGACAGCGGAACTTATAAAAAGGTCGTATTCCCAAGTTTATAGAATTAAGCCAAAAATCCGATCACCACTAGGAGATATCCTCCGAGAACGTCTTCTTTACAAAGCTATTATATTATGTAAGGACAGTGACCGCTTAACAAGCTATTACTATACCAATTGAGCATTTGACTATTACCGCCTAAAATTTAGGCCAAATTCTAAGATAACATATATGAAACACTATATCATCTTTATGAGGAACTATACCATCTCTATGAGGAACTATACCATCTCTATGAGGAACCATACCATCTCTATGAGGAACTATACCATCTCTATGAGGAACTATACCATATTCATGAAGCATTAATTGTGTCCTCATCAAGCATTAATTGTATCCTCATCAAGCATTAATTGTGTCCTCATCAAACATTAATTGTATCCTCATCAAACACTATATCTACCTTAAACATCCATTATCCTTCAGTTATTCTATGATGTAAGTTCACTCATTCACTCCCTTCGCTAGTGAAATTCACACAAACCCATCATTTATCACTAAATTCAATGCACTATCGCTAAATCACCACAAAAGTCAAGGACATTACATCTCACAAAAAGCTGAAGTTGGCAAAATCTCAGTATACAATTATAATACTTGTTGTGTTTAGGCTGATGTTACTTTTAAACATAAGCTTTCTGAAATCATATTCATCTACTCGCCCTTTTTCTGAGACAACAAATTAACTCATCAGTCTTTTGAAAAGGTACGTCTATCAATACTTGAACCAATTTTAGAACTTCGTGAGCGAACGAACGAACTTCACGAGTGAAGTGAGTGAGTGAGTGATTAAGTGAGTGAGTGGTTAAGTGAGTGACTGATTAAGTGAGTGACTGATTAAGTGAGTGACTGACTAAGTGAGTGACTGACTAAGTGAGTGACTGACTGAGTAAGTGAGTGACTGAGTTATTTGTGTTGTAAATGTAACAATCTCAAAACTCACTCACAAGCTCACAAACTGGAAAGCTCACAAACTCACCACGTTACTCACTCACTCACTCACACCCTAATTTCCTTACTACTTCAATCCTCACTCACTCACTCACACCCTAATTTCCTTACTACTTCAATCCTCACTCCCTCACAAACTTCACTCGCTTCGCTCGTTCAGCTTGTTCGTTCGCTCGTTCAGTTTGTTCGTTCGCTCGTTTTTGTTCGCTCGTTTTTGTTCGCTCTTTTGCAGCACTCCCTAAATGCCAATCTTCCGCGAATCCCACAACTTCACCTCCATCACCATCAAAGTCAACCAGATCACCGACTCAGTCCGTGATGACATCGATGACGCTCCCGAGCTCTACCTCTCTGATCTTCTCGAATTGATCAAAGTTCAGTCCAGCCCAGGAGTTCTGGAGTGCCTGCGGGCAATCCGCAAAAAGATCAAGTACGGCCTCACTGTCCGTGAACAGGTCCGTGCTCTCGACTTATTGGAGCTTCTTGTGTCAAACTCAGGCCCCAAAATTGCCCCGCTGATTGCCAGCGATGATAAGTTGGTCGACGTTTTGAAGGGAATTCTCCGGGGCTCTGCCCGCACGGGTGCTGGAAACCCGTACAACAAGGATGTCAAAACAAAGGTCAAGCACTTGGCACTCAACTGGAAGACAGAATTGGCTGAATTGCACGGTTTTGAGATGCTCGCTTCGTTATATAAGGTCATCCCAGGTATCAAAAAGCACAGAACAACCCCCAGTGGAAATGTTTTCGCAGATGACATGGATGATTTACAGGAAACAAGGGCACGCGAGGGCTCGTCGCGTAACCAGAAATTTAGCAACTCACCGTCGGTTTCTCCCCCAATGTCCCCCAAACCAACCCCACCTCCAGCACCATCTCGCTCCACCAAACCCTCGCAAAACAAACGCGAAAAGAGGGAAAAACGTGCTCGTAGGGCGCAGGGATACATGACAAGAAACGGGAGGTTTGTTGACCCCGATTATAAGATCCCTCAGATCAACTACAAGGTGGAGGCTCCAAAAATTAGAGCTCTCCTTGCCAAGACCCACACTGATGTGGTGAACTTGCACAATGCGTTGCTTCAGCTTGGGGCGGATGTTTTACCACTTGATGATCCCACGTGCACAGTGGCATTTGACCTTTGTAAGTCTGACAGACGCAAGGTGTTGCGCTACTTACAGTACGTGGGCGCAGGTGATCCTCTGGCCAAGTCTAAGGAGGTTTTGAGCATGGATGACGAGTTTTTGGGGTCACTTATCATGCTGAATGAGAAGTTGGTGGAGGTTTTTAAGGAATTTGATAGGAAGTGTGGGTATACTGACGAAAACCCTGCTCCGCCTATGGAGGACGAAGACGATTCAAGTGAGTCGTATTATAGTTCGGAGGAAGAGGAAGATGAGGAGGATGGCAAGTTGGTTGAGGCATTGGAGGAGACGAAAATCAGCTCTCCGCCACCACGTCCTGCGAAGCCTGCGGTCTTCAGGCCTCCATTGAACAAAAGTGAAACAAACACCAGTGTTGCCTCTGATCCTTTTGGAGATAACAAGGGGCTTTAGCATATCGGGATGGAGAGTTTTGTCGAACTTCACGAGCGAAGCGAGTGAAGTGAGTGACTGAGTTAAGTGACTGAGTGACTGAGTGACTGAGTGACTGAGTGACTGAGTGACTAAGTGACTGAGTGACTGAGTGACTGAGTGACTGAGTGACTGAGTGACTGAGTGACTGAGTGACTGAGTGACTGAGCTTACATCAAATGGATAGATACTGAACGATTGAGTGAGTGAGTAAGTGAACCTACATCATGGAGAGATAACTAATAAGACAGCTTGTGAGTGAGTGAGTGAGTGAATGAGTGAAATTACATCATGGAGAGAACTGATAAAACAGCTTGTGAGTTAGTGAGTGAGTGAATGAGTGAACTTACATTATGGAAAAGTAACTGACAATACAGTTTGTGAGCTTTGAGATAGTTGGTGTTGTGAGCTTTGACAGTTTTGTTTGTGAGCTCTCAGACAGTTTGTGATTGTGAACTTGAGCCTTGATAGTCTATTTAATTGATGCATTGGTGATAACACCTATCGCAAATATTCCCATATTAACGAGCTTCACCTTAATATTTGTCAACTAGATAGAAATCACTAGGTTGATTTTGGAAACGTTTTGAGTGTTGGTCCAGGGGACTGATTATCGGACATGTAAACACCCATATCAAGTAAGTTCACTCATTCACTTTCAGAAAACTATATAATGCATATGCACTCATTCACTCACTTCATTCGTTCGCTCGTTCAGTTTCTTCTATGATGTAGGTTCACTCGCAGGACTCTTTGCAAAACGCCAAGACGATCACTACATATATGTCGGTGTAGCTGATTGCGGTTACAAGCTTGAAGTTGTTGGATATTTCGACAATCTTGATTTGGTGAGCCGATACACTGCCGAAGAGATATAGTTCTCAAGTTGTATGAGGTATTTTCCACCACTGCAGAGCCCCGATCACCGCCGGTATAAAAACCACATTGTTACGAATGTTGACGTTATCAAGAGGTTTGATGTTACTTCTTAAATCTTCTTAATTTCACTTCTTAGGCCTTCTTAATGCGAGAACCATCTAATTGAGTCTTCGATCTAATGATTGCATTTGCTCAGTATAATGCCCAAGCAAATCAGTATATCATAATATTAAGAGCCACCGTTCATCGATCTCGGTAACTTGACGGAAGTTATAAAGGAAAATATGTTTCGAAGCACAAAGACCTAGGAAGGTTGCTGCGAACTAGCAAAGAAATGCACACACTCAAATTAAGCACATAAAAACTCAAACTATGCACATACACTCAAACTGAGCACATACAAACTCAACTAGATCTTCCCGTTTGTTCGTTCAGTTATCTCTATGTATTTTGGTTTACTCGGTCACTCACTTCACTTGCTTCGCTCATGAAGTTCGGACATTAATCGGCGCACCTAGTGTTCTTGAAGTACACATTGACCACAACACTAACATTTTGTTCAGGTAAACCTCGTTACCATATTTTTGAGTACTGAAGTGCACCTGCAGCTACCGGTGATCCATTTGATTTTTGTGCTATAAAGAATACGAACTGAGCGAGTGAGGTGAGTGAGTGAGTGAACTTACATGATAACAGTGATTGAGTGAGTGAACTTACATGATAACAGTGTTTGAGTGAGTGAACTTGACATCATGTTCTGTTTATTAAGGCCATTTTGATTACATCTCGCGTTCAACATACACCGCCTGACCCCAAGCGAAGGCTATTTGATTGCCAAAGATTTACCTTCATTCCCACTCTAGTTGTGTAACTCTATATTGAGATTCAAACATCCAACATTCAAACTAAATGTGGATGCTGTGTTTGCAAAACCGTTCAAACGAGCGAAGCTAGTCAAGTGAGTGAGTTAGTGAACTAACATAGAGTGAGGGAACTAACATGGAGTGACTGACTGACTGACTGACTGACTGACTGACTGACTGACTGACTGACTGACTGACTGACTGACTGACTGACTGACTGACTGACTGACTGACTGACTGACTGACTGACTGACTGACTGACTGACTGACTGAGCTTTTTGC